>JAOPHQ010002317.1:45000-60000 GCA_030340625.1 Merluccius polli
CTTGGATCAAACCTACTCCTCATCATTTCCAGCACACGTCAGTAATTGCACCTTTCTACCTCCAAGGAGTTGATTGAAATGGGGTGTATATGTGTGTTCACTATTCACAATTCGCTCTGAATGAAAGGCTTTCCGAAAAACACAATGTTGACTGGAATGCACCGCGATAATCATCGCTCCCAGATTTCCATGATGAGATGTTTTAACGCGAAGGGCTGAACGTTTAGCCGCAGTCGGCGTCAAACTCCTGGTAAACAAGCGGTGACTAGGGGGCTCTGGAACAAGCCAGGCAGAGGTTTCCAGAAACTCCCGCTGTGAACAGCTGACACCAACGTTTGTCTCTGTCAGTCGAACCAAACGCTTTGTTTTTTGGGAAGTCACACACAAATGTTCTCCGGCTGCTCGACGGTAGAAGCGACAGAAGCGCACGTTCAAATACAAAACGTGACTCTTGTTTTGTATATCAATGGTAAACGTCTCCTATTAAAATTTAACATTTCCGGATTTTGCTTTTATCCTGCAAAAGTGTGTTTTGAATATGATTTGTTTAATTAAATACAATTTAAAAACGACTCTGATATTTATTTAAAAGGGAAATGCTTTGCAAGACAACACGCTAGAATGTGGTAGAAGATAGTGGAAAAAGGATTGTCCTTTTGGATATTTCTTCAGATCGAAATACAAAGCCTCATGCAGCAAGGCTGGCAGATAAGAAGGAACACATTTATCTCACACTTTACCCGGCGGCCTTTAGGCTCAGGAGGAATTTGAATGTTCAGAAGGTGCAAGTATGTCATCAGCAAATCAGGTGACTCAAATACCAACAAAATAGGATTATTTAATCAACCCAATGCATACAAACACATCGACTAGTCGTTATTTGTGTAGTATAAATGTCTTGCGATCTGCTTTGTTATGTTTTTATCTCTGTCTGTTTGTAGTTTCTTTGTCATGGATGGATGCTGTTCTTCTTTTATTGCTATAAGCACTGATTTTAAACTGTAATATTTAATGCTTGTTTGACCTATCCACACACACATATATATATATATATATATATATATATATATATATATATATATATATATATATATATATATATATATATATATATATATATATACAGTATATATACTATACATCTAAACCCATTCTTAGTCCTTCACCCCCCCCACACACACACACACACAACACTGCCTTCTTATTTGATCTTCACAACACCAAATCAACAAGTCCTGTTTGCTGTCATAGATAAAAGCAATGATTAACCCAACAATGATCACAACACCCTCGCTCTGTCGCTATCAAGGGATCTCTCTTTATGTATTTTCTTCTGTCATGACGGACTAATAATACCGGGTGAATTTCCTCTTTTTCCAGAAAAGAAGACACCATAAAATGGGATGAGATAGTGCGTGACGGCCAGGCGCCTCCTGTCTTTGATCCGGGATCCGTCCTCGCGGCGTGCGTCTCTGGATGGCCGGGTCTCGCGGCTTATCTCTTGGCTTTAAAAGAGAAAACTGTTTCAAAGTGAAGAGGGGGGGGCGGGGGGGGGGGGGGGGGGGCAGGGTGTGGGGGATGGGGTGCTGGGTTTGTCCCGACTAATTTACCCACGATGCCTCTCATTTTCTGTGCTGCTCTCACATAGGCGCTTGTACACCACTTCACACACTGCAAGGGGAGAGGGTGTGTGTGTGTGTGTGGGGGGGGGGGGGCTGTTGACTTCTACTGAGGGTAGGAGAAGGTGTGTGCATTGATCAGAGGGTGTGTGTGTGCGTGTGCGTGTATGTGTGTGCGTGTGTGTGTGTGTGCGTGTGTGTGTGAGAGACAGAGAGACAGAGAGAGAGAGACAGAGAGAGAGAGAGACAGAGAGAGAGAGACAGAGACAGAGAGAGACATAGAGAGAGAGAGACAGAGAGAGACAGAGAGAGAGAGACAGAGAGAGACAGAGAGAGAGAGAGAAGGGGCAGAGATATGTTTGAAGAGTGTGCAAGGAAACATTCTCCTGCTCTCTCCTCCTATTAAACATATTTGTACATCTCATCGGCAATAAAAACAGCAAATCAATCTCATCCAGGGCTGTTCAGAGGGCCCCTTTGAAGTCTTCTTAGCAAATGACCTCCCACTTTCTCCATCAACTGAGCCCCCACGGCCCGCCCGCCAAAAAAAAAAGAGCAGTGCAATATTTATCTCACTTCAGAAAAATTTAAATGTAAAAAAAAAAAAAAAAAAAAAAATCCTTGAAATTTTCATCAAAAGCATTCTAATCAGGCACTTCTCAGGTCAGCTAATGAGTTGGCAGGAGTGAGGCCCCGTGCCAGGCGGCTTGGCTTCAAAGGCCTAGCTCATTAGCGTTAGCCGCTCTGATTATGATACGTTCACTTGCACCCTCGCGTCACACACACACACACACACACACATGCGTGCTGGCAGCCGAAACACATACACTTACCGTCTCACTCCTTCGGTTAGAGTCTCTAAAATTTACTCGACGGTGGAAAATGTGTACGATAATACATAAACACACGCTGGCTTGGTGTTATGGGCAGGCTCACTCCTAGGCAGCGGGAGCGAGAGCTGTCATTAGCATCGCTAGCATCATTAGCAGCCAAGGTCAGCGTTTGAAGCCAGAGACGCGCAGTCAGTCAGCGACCTCTATCTTCCTTCAGCCTTTCAAAAATGATTTGCCGCCAACTTTCCAGCTCTGAAAGTAAAGCTGCCACAATTAGGATGTCAGACCACACACACACACACACACATACATGAGAGACATGGGCAGAAGAGACGATGACAATAGTAGACTCAAGGACACCGATTGTGAGAGGAGAAAGTCGAAGGAGGGTAGAATGACGCACCCCCCCCACACACACACACACACAAAAGTTAATTCAACGGAAAATCAAAGAACCAACCCAAAAAAAGTACCTCTACGTTACCTCACCGAGCTCTGCTATTTATTAGCCCTGTGGAAATTTTTACCGGTTCGCACTTTTAATTTCAGAATGACCTGCCTTCCCAAGCAAGGCAGCTCGGTTTTTTTTTTCTTTCCCCTCTCTCTCCCTAAGCCATAGAAACCCATGCAGGAGCTAACCTGTGGTTTCAACTCTACGCTACGGGCTCCACCGAGAGTCAATTAAAGCAGATGAAAAAAAGATTTCCCGCTCTAACCTCAACCCACACCGCCCCCCCCCCCGGCCCCCCCGGCCCCATGCTCCCCCACACACACACACACACACACACACACACACACACACCAACCTCCACTTGTGGATTTATTCACTCTAGCGTTCCTTGACAGTGAAATCTCAAGGCTTGACTCTCTAATACCACAACCAATTAAGACGGCCGCTCTCTCTCTCTCTCTCTCTCTCTCTCTCTCTTTGTGAGGCCGGGCGTCCATGTGCTGTCATTGTCGTTGTGTGTGTGTGTGTGTGTGTGAACTGCTGTCGTGCACGTTAACGTCGACGTGCACGACGACGTGTAAAGTGGCTGCGCGTCGCAGCATTGTTCTGTCGTCCTCCGCGTATGTGATGTATGTTGAATTTGAAGTATAAGCCTGTGTTCCCTGTGGTCAGTGTGTTTGCAGGTGTGTGTGTGTGTGTGTAGGTGTGTGTGTGTGTGAGGTATAGCACAGGGTTGTCTCATGTGACGGTATCGGTGTGTTGTTTGCATGTCTGTGTATTGGTCTTTAATTCTTTAGGAGAATGGACTTGGGAGAGACTTATGTGACTGTGTAGTCAGAACAAGTGGATCTATGAATAAGAACACAGTGTGTGTTTAGGACCAATATGTGTGCATGTGTGTGTGTGTGTGTGTGCGTGTGTGTTTTGTGCGTGCATGTGTGTGTTTTGTGCGTGTGTGTGTGTGTGTGTGCGTGTGCGTAAGAGCGCGGGATAGGGGGAGGGGGTTCCTATTGAACAGGCCCTCGCCAGTCTATCAGATTAGCTCCATTAGTGGATTAGCCGGATTAGCAGGATTAGCGGGTTAATTGCAGTCTGCTACTGCGTTGCCGTGCAGAGGCTAATGACGGCTAACGCTAGTTAATCACACACACACAGCCGCGTTAGCTAGCCACAGCCACGTCTGGCAACATGGCACACACATCAGGGAAGCCAGCGTACATTAGCTTCCCATGAGGATTAGGGGGCGGGGAACTGGATGAGTTAACCACTAATACCCATATTATACAGAATTGGTCAAATCGTGTTGTCAATGCTGTTGCTTTCTTTTTTCTTTGTTGTTAAGATAAGACCATCACTAATCATTTCAAATGGCATTGTACATGTGGTGTTTTAGGGCCCTAGGCCCCTTGAATTGTATTGATTTATGAAATATGTTTGGATTCAATGATTTAATGTTTCAGGGAATGGCAATGGTCTCATTTACAGGACATAGTTCATAAGCAGTCAATGTTTAAAGTAGATGATGTTGAAATGGTTCAAATGGCCAACGACAAGCTGGGAATGGACGTCACTTTGTGTTGTCTTAATGTATTGTTGAAGTACGAGGTATGCATGAGGCTTTAAACACACTATAGCATTCGTTGAAGAGTTTACGATAATCTATCTATATTATCTGTAATATCTTGATGAAGGTATAAGATATATATTTTTACAATTGAAAATCCAACAGGATGCAGCAGTATACGTGCAACATTTCACTAACAATTCAGTGAATCTGAAAAACCTTGAGGCTGGCCACTAACCAGCAAACAAACACAAACAATCATAAAAATGATAATACTGAAAAATCTAAATAAAACACTATGCAGGATCATTCCTGCTACGAATCAAATGATAATCCGCTGGTGAGGCGATCTTCCCATACAGAGTTGGGTGGGGTGAGGGGGTGGGGGCGGGGGGGGGGGGGGGGGGGGGGGAGGGGCTGGCGGTTGTTATTGATGCAGCAGCCAATGAGGTCTGACACATGGCTTCGGGACAGGAAACGCCAGGGGTTATGGGTAAAACGGGCGTTAGCGAGAGGGTGGGGGGCGGGGGGGGGGGTGCTATGACCCAGACGCGAGACGACCCTGCAAGCCCGGCGACTACCTAAACGTGGAAACGCACGTACGCGCGCGGCGGGGGAACGCGAAGGCGCGTGCGCGCTCTCACACACACGCACACACACACACACACACTCACATGCAGAGTCATTTGGTTATTTTTTTCATATGTATATGGCGCAGGCACCTCATCCTCATTAAGGGTAGTGAAAGTCTCTGTGCTCATCTTTAAAAGATAAAACAAAGTACTGTGATGTCACAGCTCATCAGGCTGTGCCCGGCAGACGAGAGGCACTTTGGCAGAGAGAGCCGGGTGTGTGATCGCCTGAACGCACAGACCTCCCTCTGACACTGTCTCTGCCTTACTCACACATTCCCTCTCTCTCTCTCTCTCTCTCTCTCTCTCTCTCTCTCTCTCTCTCTCTCTCTCTCTCTTGCTCTCGCTCTCACACACATAAGACACAAACACACACACACACTGATGCTAACACACACAGCGGTAGTGGATGAGGGATGCATGTTGGTTTGGGGCTAAACATGATATCTCCTTTCCCCAGGGCCGGCCAATCAGAACAGCCTGCCAGGGAAAAACAGGAAAAGCACTCAAGACTGGCCCGGAGAAAACACACACATGCGCGCGCACGGACACACGCACACTCACACACACACGCACACACACGTACATGCACGCGCGCACACACACGCATGCATGCACACAAACACACACGCATACACATCAAGTAAAAATTCTACAAACTCCCTCTGAGCCACCAATGAAGCGATACAGAGAGAGAGAGAGAGAGAGAGACAGAGAGAGAGAGAGACAAAGAAGGCAGACAGAGGCACAGCCCAGCCCAGCTCGCAAGTTTTTCCCCTATCTCTATCATCTCGGCGTCCAGTGTCATCATGAGGCTTGTCATGCCCAAAATACCGTTTTCCAGAGGCAGCAGTAGTGAGGTAATTTGTGAAGAGGGGGGGGGGGGGGCTATCAGGCAACACAAGCTTTAGCACAAAGTACAAAGCACAGGGCCTTCCAGCCTTTTGTCTTGTGACATTTCTGCCATTGCTTTGGGCGTTGGAAGTGGAGGGGTGTGTTAGTCTGTGTGTGTGTGTGTGTGTGTGTGTGTGTGTGCGTGCATGTGTGTGTGTGTGTGCGTGTGCCAGCGGGGGGGCGGGGGGGGCCGCTCAGGGCTGGAGCTCGGGGGAAGTTATAGGGGGAACAGGAAGCTAGTACCTGAGGGGTGTGAGGATGAGGAAAGATAGTGTTGATGGCAGGGAAGAGGGGAGGGGGGGGGGGGGGGGGGGGGGGGGGGGGGGGGGCGAGGGGGGGGGCATCGCCTTGAGGTCCGCGGCGCCCGGCAGCGACCACAGTTACAGCGGTAGCACCGTCGGCCAAGTGCATAGAAAGATATACGGAAGCAACGCAAGGTGTAATCACCGGCGTCTACACCGTCGTACGCACGTTTCTGGGTAAGGTAAAGTCCCCGGGACACGACTCCTCTTCTTCACCGCCGAAAACAAGTGTAAGCCAGTGAGCCGCTGTGGTGAGATCCTCCTAAGCCGCTGTGAGGCCCTACAGCCGGCCCCCGAAGCGGAGCGCGGAGGCCGTGTTGCTTCGCGGCAGGCGCGAGCCATTTCCATTTCCTGCAGCCCTTCTTCACCGTACCGCGATACGCCTGACGAGATGGCCGCCGTGACACACAGCGATACCTGCTGCTGCTCTAACATATAGAACGGTAGTTAGTTTAGTGAGTTAGTTTTACGATACTACGATAGATTCAATAGTCTGTCGTACTTGCTTGATCTGACGCAAGGACTGCAAAATGATTTTGTGTGAATAATTATTTTGTAGTCAGTCAGTAGGTCAAACTTTTTTTTTTTTTTTAAAGGCCGTAGTGGGAAACACAAATCATGAAACGCTGCTTTCACTTGGATTGGGATTTCAAGCAAATATAAAGACATAGACATAGCACATTAAAAGATACACAGACAGACGGCAAGGCAGCAAGGCAGACAGACAGACAGACAGACAGACAGACAGTGGTCTTCTTCAGGCTCCTTTTGACACAATGGCGGTTGGCTAATAACCTCCACACATTAAAAAGAAAGAAGAGAAGAAAAGAGCAAAGAGATGAAAAAAAGGGAAAAAGAACAAAAAAAATAGCAGAGGGGTGCGGGGGGGGGGGGGGTGGTTGTGTGGGGGGGGTGTAAAGGGGTCTGGCGCCGTTAGGGTCATTAGGGTGGAGGACAGTGTGGAGAAGGAACATGGGGGGGGGGGGGGGGGGTTGTAGGAGAGGCAGGAGTGAGGGGGAGGGCGGGAGGGGGGGGAGGGGGGGGTGCAAGCGCAGGACTGGAAGGGGGCAAGGGGGGGGGGGGGGGGGGGAGTTGCGCGCGGGGGTGAAGCCTGTGCGTGCGTGCGTTGGCCGGTCTGAGCTGGGTGTGTGTTGTGTGGGGAGGCGAGGGGGGGGGGGCGGCGGGGGTGAGGGGGTGAGGGGGGGGGGGGGGGGGGGGGGGGCGCTCGGAGACCGGTGTGCGCTGGGGCGGGTGGGGGTATCAGTGGGGAATGGTGTCAGCTGCAGAGGCAGCAGGGAAAGCCGACATCTTAATAAAACAGCCCCGGGCTAAATCCCATTAAAGGCCTCAGAGCCAGTTACCACTGCTGGCCAGGTAGCACACACACACACACACACACACACACACACACAATACACTCAGACACACACACCACACACACACACACACACTGCATAACACATAAAAAATCTCTCTGCTCGCACACAAAACACATTTGTATGTGCACTTGCGCACACACACAAAAACACAGACACGCACACACACACACGCACACACACGCATATATTATATATATATGGATCCATGTGTCTGTCTCTGTGTCTGTTCCTGTCTGTCCATGTGTGGTGGTCTTTCTTTGTGCTGGGGTTGGTTGGCATGTGTGCGTGTGTGCGAGTGAGTGTATGTATGTGTGTGTGTGTGTGTGTGTGTGTGTGTGTGTGTGTGTGTGTGTGTGTGTGTGCATGGGTGTGCGTGCGTTTGTACTTTCATCATCTGACCAGCTGGTCAATCACTGTCTATCTTCGCTGTTCTGCTTTCGCTTTTCCACCTCTTCACCTCTTCCCTGAGTGCAGCCCACGTTTTGGTAGTGTTGCCGAATTGCGTTTGGAGTGACCATTGTGTCCCAAAGCAGGCTGTTGTTTTTATTCTCAATAAAACACTTCAGAGAGTATTGCTACAAGATTATACAGATGCATATGTGTCACATCCTAAGCAGACCAAAGTCGTCAGGTTCATTGCTATAATAGACCTCAAGAATGGCCTCACAACACAGCGTTCAGATCGGCTCAACATTCAACTATTCGTAACTCATTCACAATTTCAATTTCAAATGACATTTGCTGGCAACCCCTCAAAAAAAGTCCTCAAAAAACTCTCGTAACCCAGTGCAGGACAGCAAGGAGTGAAAAAGATACAATACGAGAGCAGAATAAAAAAATTAAAAATAATAATCAAATACTAGGGCGTCCTCCTATCATGACATCGTGTACGTTGTTGTTGTGTGTCATTATCTTTTGGTTTTTATGCGGTTTTCAAATGCAAGGAGCGCGTTTCCCCGTCGGGCCTCCACAACGGGGGCCAGGCGAGGTTATTAGGTCAGGGTTAGTGTGAGCAGAGGAGGGGGGAGTGTCTGTGTCCACATCCAACAACACTGGGCAGCCATCATAACGTTGTGCCCCCTAGTGGCCACACAGCAGAACGGCACCAGGGACTCAGGAACACAAGCAGCTTCTTCATGTATTAGTGGACCTAAAAAACAAAGACCTTCGGTAAAAACCCACTAACTGAGGTCAGTGGAGTCCGTGTTTTACATACACCACCATAGTGCAGTCTTTAATTAAAAGATTGGAGTTCAATTCGAGTTCAACAGCACATGGCGATGAACCACACACATTCAATAGAAACTGTCCATGCTTTACTTTTACTAGTGAGGAACGGGAAGCCAGGAGTTTCTAGAAAAACGACAGTGCCTTATAAACATTTTCATTGGGGTTGGGGGGGGGGGGTGAGGGGGGGGGATCAATATGAATAGAGGAATCCTTAAGAGCCCAAAGTTGAAGTTCACCCCTTGCGTCTGACATAACACACAAGTTCCTGTTGTAGTAAACTATTGTTTTGACAGGATGTCACTTCAGTTCTGCGGCGTGCGAGCGAGAGAGCCGCGCGCCGCGCGCTGCCTCTTTATCTACGGCCTAAGGCTACTGTCATAGAGCCAGGGGGAGAGAGAGGGAGGCAGGGAGGGAGGGAGAGAGAGGGAGAGAGAGAGAGAGAGAGAGAGAGAGAGAGAGAGAGAAGAATGGGAGAGGTAATTCACTTGTCAGTTGCCTGATGAAATGGCATTTTAACTGAAGCCGCTAATAGGTGCATTACGGGGGTTGAGCCAACCTGAGACAACTTGCTGATTCTGAAGCGTGTGTGTGTATGTGTGTGTGTGTGTGTGTGTGTGTGTGTGTGTGTGTGTGTGTGTGTGTGTGTGTGTGTGTGTGTGTGTGTGTGTGTGTGTGTGTGTGTGTGTGTGTGTGTGTGTGTGTGTGTGTGTGTGTGCCAGCATGTGTGTTGTGTGTTTACAGGCGTTTAGCAGCCAAATTCTAAAATAAAACCTTTCCCTTTGTGAACTGCAGTTTGTTGCTCAGAGCAAACGGTGCCTATTCCTGACTCCAAGCCTGACTGGGTCATTGAGGTTTGTTCTTTCTGTTTGTTTTGTTTGTTTCTGAGATCTGTTTCGTCTCTGTGTTGATCTCCCTCTCCTCCTCCACACACACACACACACACACATACACACAATTACCTACTTGGGAGTACAAAGACAACGCTAATTACTCCCAGACCCCGTGAAGACGGTAGATAAGGAGAGCGTCTCGGCTCTGTGGTGAATTGAATTGCTCGGGGTAAATGGTGATGTCAACGTGAGATTTAAGGATCTGTCTGTCTAATGCTGAGGCGTTTAAGCGCCCCACACTGAAGTGCGCTCTGAGTCTCTCGCATCTTAACTTTGGTTTGATTAGGGATTTGTTTTCTTTTTCTTTTTTTTTCAAAAGTTGACAAAGAGAAGTTGAATGATTACGAGGCCTAATTATGTTTCTTTTTTTAACCAAGTTAGGTGAGTAGTTAAAAAAGGAAGAACGGCCCGCAGTCATTTATGTATAATAAAGATTAGAATTGTTTATATTTTTTTCATATTCTGATCAATGTGATTTAAATGTCATTTAATTTGCCAGGTTGACTAGAAACCCAACTCCAGCAATTTAATCCAATTCATTTTTTAAAAAGCTAAAAAAATAAATACAAAAATAACAAAACTGTATTAATGTAGGACCTAAAAGTCTAACAATATTTGTTTCCAACAATTATTGACTTCAAAATATGTTCAAAATGTATATTCAATAAGCAAATGCCCACATGAACACCTCTTGGTCTTTCTGGTGAAATCGTTGTAAACATTAATTTATGAAATACATGAAAATAAATGACAAATATTATAAAAGTCTTTAGATTGCTTTCCACATTGTGTTAGACGGTTTGAAATGGATTTCAGCTGTGTAAAAATTATCTTCACACATATATAGACTCCACACTGACAGTCACTGCTCCTCAGTATCGTGCTGAAAGGCCCAAGTCAGTCTCTACGTCTGGTCAGGAAGCTCTACCAGCAGAGTCAAAACAAAATGACTTGAAATTGTGCTTAGAAGAGTTTACTTAATTATCATTCAACATTTTTAAGGAAAATATTCATTAATTGCAAAGTAGACATGACCATTTAGTCTGGAAAGAATGATGCTTTGTCATATTTAGGGTGGCAACTAACAATCATTTTCATAATCGATTAATCTAATGATCATTTTTTCCAATGAATCGATTAATCATTTAGTCTAGAATATGTCATAAATAAAAGCAAATGCCATCACAAGTTACCAGAGTCCAAAGTCTTAAAATTGTTTGCTTTATCTGACAAGCAGCCAAGAAAAACTAAAGTATTCATTTTATAATGATCCATGAGCCAAACATTTGAATTTCTGAAGCATTAAGCAGCAAATGTTTGGTATTTGTAGGCCTACTTGATAAATGACCTAAATAATGAATGGATTAAAAAAATTGTATTCGATTAATTTTCTGTCAATCGACTAACCAATTAATCAACTACGTTGCAGCCCTTGTCATATTCCCGTTCCTGGCAGTTAATGATCTACTTTGATTGAATATGATGGTATTAGATATTGTTAAATGTGAACTGGAAATGACCCTAGCTTTGCAACTGTCCAATGAAAATGTAGCTTTGTATCCCAGAAGGACATTTGTGTAAAATGTAATTTCACTTTGGTAATAGCCTACTATCTTTGTTCAGCCGTGTTGGTCAGTCATATGCAATCACTGAAAGAGCCATAGAGCAATAGGTTCCTGGTCTACATTATTCATCATTTGCTCTGAATGTGTTTTGTATAGATATTTGTAATTGTGCCAAGCTCCAAATGAGTCATTTATGGCTAAATTAAATTAAATGAAAAAAAAAGCTGTTTATGTGTGCGTTGGCCACCAGCCCAGAGTGTAAAATGGTGAATTAGGCAATGTACCGCTCAGACACAAACTGTGGCTCTTAATGTGACATTTGGTTACAAATATTGTCTCCTAGCATTTTCATTTTAGTGGAGACATCTTAGCCACACACACACACACACACACACACACACACACACACACAGCAATGAAAAGTGAAATACACACGCAAACCCACGCGAGCGGGTTAAGAGGGCCCCCAGGCCAGGGGCTGAACGGGCCCTTACTGAAGCTCCTCCACGTGCGCGCACCTCTCGGGTCGCGTGCGCGTGGCACTTAAGTGACTTCACTCTACTTAGTCAATGCCTGGCGGGGTCTCATTTTATTTAATTAATAAAAAAAATTAAAAAAATTAAAACATAAGTGCACGTAATAGTTTGATCCCTCGTGCCACTCCACTTCCAAGTGAGCATCTCTGTGAGCAAGCCTGTGTTTAGGACCACCCACAGCTTCATACACCGACCACCCCAACCGGGAGACCACCACCCCCCAGAACCACGACCACCGGCCCACACGGGGTCAGACAGACAGACAGACAGGCAAGACAGAGAGACAGACAGGCAGACAGACAGACAGGCTCCTGGATGGGCGGCGTGGCGCTGACCCCCGTTAAAGAGCCTGAACGCCATCTAGCGGCGAGGAAGGGAATCGTTGGTCCTAAAAAAGACTGTAAATGTAATGGTGGTCCATGTAGACATCGCCCCCTGCTGGTGACAGCTGGGCTGTGATCTGGCCCACCGGTCCGGAGGCACCCTTCCTCCCAGCAACATGTCATTACATATTTAGCTTGGGAAGGGTTCAATGTATATTGTGTGTGTGTGTGTGTGTGTGTGTGTGTGTGTGTGTGTGTGTGTGTGTGTGTGTGTGTGTGTGTGTGTGTGTGTGTGTGTGTGTGTGTGTGTGTGTGTGTGTGTGTGTAAGGGAGTCCACTAGTTATTTTATGTACAGAGCAATAACTCGTAACATGGGTAACGGCCTAAAGGAGGCTATTACACTTGAATATGAAGAGTAGTGTAAAGATATCTTTGTTATCCCCACAGGGGCAATTCAATAAAGGATACTTTTATACGTATACATTATATATGTTTGTAAAATGTTCCCAAAAACACATGCAGCATAGTAGGCCGACATGTTTGTGTGGGAGGGCCTAACAAAAACCTGAATGCCCCTACGGACCTACAGTCACTTCAGGGAATAACCAACTAATCGTACAGTCAACAACAACAACAACAACAAAGATGGTGTTGCCAGATCGGAATGGGAATTTTTACCCCACTAAACACATCTCTAAACTCCTTGTGCCTCCAGACTGCAGCCGGCAGCAGAGGCCCCCTCTTCCTCCTCCTCCTCCTCCTCCTCCCTCCTCCTCCTGCATTATCTGGATTCTGAGCAGGAGCAGCTTCACAACACTGTACGCCCCCCAGCGTCTTGTAGCCAGCGTGAGGGACAACAACCACACATATATCTTTATATATATATTTATATATACGGTATATACACAAACACTACTCTACACTGCACTCCTTAAGGGTTCAGGCCTATACGCAATACCCTAAGCTGCTGGTACTGCGTTTTAATTTGATATTGATGACACCACAGACTTTTCATAGTAGTCTTCAATGGCTTTCAATGGTTTTTGAATCATTTTTGCTCGGTAACACTTTATCATCTTTCAAGATACACAAAAAAGGGGCAAATACCATTTGAAAGAAGAAGAAGAGGTTATTAATGACGAGTTACAATTAGTTTCTTCGCGCCCCCCCCGACAGTAGTGACTTTGTTTCATTTGGTCATTGTAGGCCTAGTCATGCTGCGGGCCTCACTGACATGGAGTCAATGTCAAATATGTTGTCTGCAGCGGAAATAATCAACCTTTGTGATTCTAGTTTTTATTTATTTATTGATGTATTTATTTCCAGTGAACAAGAGTCCCCATTTCATCCGGACCGAGTGTATAAATAGTTTGGGTCATCAGCATTCTGCGGGTGCCGGGGAAGTGGGGGGGGCGCTGTGCATGTGGATGAACAATCTGAAGCCCTGATGGAACTGGGGACCTGCTTGACTGACGGGTGTGCGCACACACACACACACACACACACACACACACACGTGCACGTGTATGTGTGTTTGTGCACATACACCACACATACCCAGTTGGGTGCATGTGCTGATGCAGGCCTAACTACAGATTTATCATGCACGCGGGTGTGTGTGTGTGTGTGTGTGTATGTGCGTGCATGTGTGTGTGTGTGTGTGTGTGTTTGTGTGTGCATGTGTATGCATTCGTGCATGTGTTCGTGCATGTGCGTGTTTGTGTGTGTGTGTGTGTGTTTGTGCGTGTGTGTGTGCATGTATGCGTGTGTGTGTGTGTGCGTGCATGTGTGTGTCTGAGAGAGGATCTCCTAATTTAGCCTCTAGAGGGTTGAGGCGTCGGGGTGTCAATCTCACTGCCACGCTTTTTTCCTCACTTAACTTTTTAACCGACTTTCCTTCTCCTCGCAATCCTCCGTATTTATAGCTGCCGAGCCTGCAGCAGTGGTGGCGCTTCTGTGTGTCGTTTGTGTGTGTTTGTGTGTCTGCATGTGGGTGTGTGTGTATGTGTCTGCATGTGGGTGTGTGTGTGTGTGTGTGTGTCTTAATGTGCGTTAATGTGTGTGAGTGCGTGTATTTACCAACATTAAACTCTTTGCCGGCGCGTATGTTGTTGCACAGCTGTTGATTTTTTGCTGTTTTTCGGGGGGGGGGGGTTGGTATTTCAGTTCACTCCACCGAGACATGCATGAAGAGACACAGGGAGATGGGGAGTGTGTGTCTGTGTCTGTGTGTCTGTGTCTTCATCTTTGTGTGTCCATGTGGATGTTTGTGTGTGTGTGCGTGTTTGAGTGTCTGTTTGTCTGTGTGTGTGTGTGTGTGTGTGTGTGTGTCAACACACACACAGGGGGGGGGGGGGGGGGGTAGTGAAGAAAATGATGAAGGTGAAAAGTGAGATTTGGAGAGAAGGTATCAGCGAGGGGAAGAGGAGAAAAGGGGGGGATGAGGAACAGCGAGGTAAAGAAGGGATGGAGGAGAGCAGGGACAACAGAGGTGTGTGTGTGTGTGTGTGTGTGTGTGTGTGTGTGCGCGTGCGTATGTGTGTATGGAGGGAGAGACTCCTGACTGGGAGGAGAGAGAGTTGCTGTGAGACTAATTAAGGAGAGGGGCAGTGTGGCAGAGACAAGGTAATGATGAAGGAAAGGATTTGCTCACACACTGCGCCTACACACAGACACACACACACACACACACACACAGTATTGGACCCCATGCCCCCCCTCCCACCGTCTGAACACACCTAGCTCTTCCATACTATCTATCTGTCTGTCTATCTGTCTATC
>JAOPHQ010002317.1:65000-87500 GCA_030340625.1 Merluccius polli
ACACACACACACAAAGAACACACCTAATTTGTATGTTTCCCCTCACTGTCTACGTCCCAAAGTTTCCAGGTACAGTACACTGATGGTTTCCATTCCACCGCCACGCGTGTTGCTTTGCAAAGTCGGGGGTTGCGTGTGCTTGCTCGTATGTAAGCATGTTAAAACAATTTCCAACGTCTACAGTAGCATGCGAGTATCATTCGAGTCTCCTTTCAATATATGCACACACACACACACACACCAACCCCGGCCCCCCACCCCCACAGACTCCATCGAGCAGGTGGGGTTGGGGGTGGAGGGGGGGGGAGAGAGAGAGAGAGAGAGAGAGAGAGAGAGAGAGAGAAAGAGAAAGAGAGAGAGCGGAGGAGTCAAGTGCAGCTTTCAGCAGGTGCCGCCCCGCGTGAGTGGAGCAGGACGAGATAAAAGCCGCGCTTCACACCGTTCGATTCTCTCTCTATGCCCCCCCTCCCCGCCACCCCCTTTCCCCAAACACACACACACACACACACACACACGCTTCCCTGTGAGTGCGGTGAGGTAGATTTGTAGTGACAGCAGCGGGTGCATTCACCAGTCATACCCCATAAAAGGCTCAATGTGATCAAAGCTCTGCAGAGGCAGGGAGGTGCCCGCTATGTCGGCGTGTGTGTGTGTGTGTGTGTGTGTGTGTGTGTGTGTGTGTGTGTGTGTGTGTGTGTGTGTGTGTGTCTCAGCGTGTCTCCACGTCTCGCAGGGTTGAGGCGGGTTTTGAAGGTTTAAAACAAAACCGCTCTCCCCGCACGACGCTATTTACATTTGAGCTCCGTTTTGCCTTGCCAGTAAAACATTGGTTTTTATTCCTGCTCCCTGCAGCCCGCATGACATGAAGGATGGGCTCGCATTCATCAACTCCGACGCCACCGCCGCCGCCGCTCGGCTGCATGTGGCACGCCGAGGAAGGCAAGGGGTACAACTAGGAGAATTAAATCTTTAAATATGTTTTTAAACGGAAATGACTTGCTCTGAAGAAATGTTAACAAGCCTCAACCTGAGGGGTGGGGTAGTTAGTGTGTGTGTGTGCGTGTGCGTGTGTGTGTGTGTGTGTGTGTGTGTGTGTCACACGGGCCTGAACAAAGTTCCCAGTGAGCGCTGAGGGCAACACACACACACACACACAAGAGCCTTATGTGTGGTTAAGAGCCAATGTGTTGATACATATATATTTACCTATAGAGTAAATGAGATGCAACACAGTGGACTGGGGAGAAGAAAAATCACAACAGGTTTTAATCTTACCACACTCCTAACCTGGTGTGTGTGTGTGTGTGTGTGCGTGCGTCTGCACAATGTTGAAGTCGCTCTCCCCGTCAATTTTCTCCATATTCATGGTTCTTCTAACTCACCAGACATCTGAATATTTCTATAGATCCTCATTAAAATGTCTGTCAATGACAAATGCAGACAGCATTCTCTTCCAATTAAGATGACTGGAAACCAAAACTAGTATGGTGCATTTATAAGGATGGCAATGCAATGCAATCTTTTTCTTTCCCATCACAGTTTAAGTGTTATATAAAAACCAGAATAGAAAAATTGAATAACAACACAAGGCCATTAGCATCAGATCAGCATCGGACCATTTAATTTCCAACAGTTTTGTACGAAAAACAAATATTACAGCGTATATAAACATCATGAGAAGCCTTCTGTTTTGTTTTGTTTTTTTTTGGGGGGGGGGGGGGGTTGAAGCCTCTCCTCTATGTTACACTATGCCGGCACTGTGGGAGCTATACGCTAGCCAAGTGGCGCTGGCTAAAATTATGCATTACTGCATTCGTGCCCCAAGATTCCTTAAAATCTGAAAGAAAAAAGGCAACATCACCTGGAGATCCTTGCCGATAAATTAACAGACGCTAGGCAAAGTTACATTCTCATAAATCTCTAGTACACGTACACACATAAGACACCGCCCCCCCCGCCCCATACACACACACACTCTCACACGCACACAAACCCACTCCTTGTCAAAGGCATAATGGTGCCGGTATTTACAGTCCGCCGTTTGATGTGCTACGCAGTCGTCGTGTTAGGAGCCAGAGCGATGATGTGTTGTTAGATATCCTTTGTGTTCTTTACTGGGGATAGGCTTCAATCACCATGGCATGACCCTGGAACAACAACAACAGAAACACCAAGAATCAGAGGCCGCTAAATCAAATGGGAGAAGGACTGTGGATGACTACATAGACAAGAGATCACCTATATCACTTATATCGACATCGGATAAAATAAGAGCCGATGAACTTCTGCGATCAAGCAGCACGTTTTTCATGTGATATGTGTCTGTCTCTAGAAAGGTGTAGATGTAAATGTATATGTCCTGGCGGAAAAATTATGATTTGTTTTCAATAACTGATCGCATTTTCACTGTGTGTTTATTTAGTGAAATGTTACTAGGTAGTCGTTTTATAAAAGCAATAAGCCATTTGAGGCCGTGGTTAACAGTGATTTTAGAACAGCTAGGGGGCGTCGTTAGGGACGTGCTTAACAACGCCCCCTAGTTGTTCTAAAATCACTGAAAATCACGGCCTCAAGTGACATTGCATAAACAGGGCATGAGTTTTAAAACCCACAACGCTTGTGTGTGTGCTTTGTCTGTGCTGCGAACCCCAAGTCTTGATCCCACAAGCAGGTTCCTTTTCAAACCAGAGAGGCGGTGTTGTCACATCTCACCTGCCCTCCGGCAGCGCACGCCGCCACCAGGCCGTACTGCCCGCCCTCCTTCTGCAGACGGTGTGCTACTGTGGTGACCAGCCTGCAGCCGGTGGCTCCAAACGGGTGGCCCAGGGACAGGGAGCCCCCCCACAGGTTGAACTTTTCCATGGGTGGGGCGCCCACCTGTGCACAACTCACCAAATCAATACCGGGGTTGAGCTGCATTCAAAACACACCTCTGAACTGGGGCGTTTCCAACGAGGGCTGGGCGATATATTGATATCAATACAATAGGTGATATCATGATACAAGAGCAGATATCCTCTTAGATTTTGGATATCGTAATACTCTGAAAATACTTTGTACTTTTAATTTGTCATGTATTTAATTCACACAGGAGTATATATCATCATGGAGTTATTAAATGAAATATGGGGAAAGAAGATTCTGGCCATATCGCCCAGCCCTAGCCCAGATGCTTCGCATTACTAACCGCATGTATGGTTAAAATATTTCAGTGCAAAAAATAAAAAATAAAAAAGGCACAGAATTATAGATTCAATGATGCGTTTGAAAGTAAACAAATTCAAAGTCTATCCACAAACCAAAAAGTATTTCACCACACCATCATGTTTAGGTTGAAACCAACATACCCCACATTTAAGGCCTAATGTTATTATAATTTATCGACACATCCTTGAGCAAAATGGCTCACCCTTTGCACATTAATGACATGCATAAAACATTTTTGTTGTCCCTTCGAATAAAAGCGCAGAGCTCTGCCTGTGGACTCCAGCAGCAGCTTGGTCAGAACAATGTGGTCAACATGTAACAACGTGGCCATAGGGTTTGGCCCTAACACGCAACGGCCTCCAACTAGGACAAACAACACCAGGGGGAGTTTTTGTTTGTTAGTTATTGTTGTGCTGGTTGGTGAAATAAAATGTCAGACATGTCTCCAGTGGTGGTGACACACACACACACACACACACACACACCTATGTAAAAGTATACTTTGTAACAAGTGGAGAAGCTAGGGCATGCTGTATTAACACAGCAGACGGAATAGGCGTCCTCCTGGTGACAATTTGAAGGGCATATTCAAAATTCATGAACTCGCCGATCGATGAGAAATTATGCGGTAGTGCTGCATATGGTATTTTGGGAGGTGAGATAATGAGCTAAAAGAAAGTCCTTGTAGAGCGTGTATGAGTGCTCCAATTATTTTCTTTAGTCCGAGCAATTCTTCACATTCTCATTCTTCATACCGGCTCTGCTTAGTGTAAAATGAATTTGTGAGGAAGGCTGAGAAAATAAATATAATACATGTATATATTTTCCCGCTCAAAGAGGTTCAGTGAATTTGCGTCGACACAGTAGGACGGCATCCTTGCCGAAATCACTTGTTATTCAATCTGACAAAGTTCCAACCGATTTGTACTGTGACCTTCCTGCAATTTACACAAAAGGTATCCCAAACAGGGCGCAGAAAGAAAACAACGCCATATATAATGCAATGTTAGGGAAACATTGTCGAAATAAAACCCAATACAGAATGTGGTTGTCGTTTGGTTTTTGCCATTGCTATTATGCATTGCTTCCTCCCCGTTCTTTCAGAGCTGGGGACGTCAGTTGGTTTAGAGTGCACCACATTTCAAAATGATGATATCAACACAAAATGAGCACAATATTCTCTTGTGTTTAAGTCTCCCCCGTTACTGGGAGCATGGGGTTGCTAACAGGGCCAATTTGACCACACGGTTGTGAAATGGTTGCGGTCCGGTTGGATCGTTGCCCCAGGCAACCATCCTGTTAACCTTACTTTGAGCGTGGTTACAGTCACACAGCATAAAGTGTGCTTTGGGTGCGATTTGTGTATTCAGTGTTTACCTTTGATGTCCTGCCCATGTACGTCTGTGCAAACCAGTCCGAGTCCATCGCTTTCAGGTTAGCCATGATCTGGCCCTGAGCAAGAAGAGAGAACAGAACAGTCACATACACACGGCTACTGAATTACCATAGTTACCAGACAAGGAAATAAATCTGATTTCTCTCAACACTATCCCCAATGGCCATAAATAACTCAGGACACAATAGACTTCAAGCCACACACTGAAAGGAAATCGATACTATCACTTCAATTATGAACAGATGCATATTGAAAATAACACACACACACACACACACACACACACACACACACACACACACACACACACACACACACACACACACACACACACACACACACACACACACACACACACACACACACACACACACACACACACACACACACAACTAGGCAGTCAATTAATCGATAGACACATTTTTACACTAGATTCATCGTTTAGGTCATTTATCACACTAATATCTCGGAGATTGACATATTATCAACAGGCAAATCGACACTTGGACTGCCACACTAGTCTTGACGTACTGCGAAGGCCTCGTGGAACTCAAAGACGTCGATGTCGTTCATGGTGAGGCCGGCGCGCTGCAGGACTTTGGGGGTGCCGTACGCTGGCCTGCAGGAGTCACGGCGGGGTCAGTGTAGAGCCAAGAGACATATCACAAACACATCTATTTAATGAGGATTGCAGTGTGTGTGGTTGCAGCCGCGCCTGATGCCCGAGTCAGACTGATCAGATTCTAAGGTAAAGTGCATCGGGGTAATCAGCAGGGCACACAGCTTAAACCAGCCATCACCACACACACACACACACACTCAGGGGAGAGTTCGACATGTCAGCATGCAACACCTGCTCTGGCTGTCACATCTGGCCAACTCTCCAATAAACTGGTTGGTACAACATCTACCTGTCTCCTGTATGTCAGAGGAGCCCAGCAAGGCCACTTAGGTGGCATGTGGCAGGGTCTACTGCCACAGAGAATTGATAGACATGATAGTCTTGAGGTTTGTTTTAGAGAAAGTAATGACAACATTGACCTTTGACCTGGGAGATGGCTGGGCGATGCATTTTGTGTAATAGTGTTGCTTTAAAAGATCATCATATTTTCTTTTTTTTGCACTCTCTATCCCCCAAAAAATTCACAATTAGATATGGTCATTACAAATGTCAATAGAATAAATAGAGATCAAAAGGAAAAGATGAAGTGTAATTTGTATGAGAATAGAAATGCTGTCACATTTAGTTGTACTGTAAAAAAACGGAGACAGGATAGGTAGGGAGGTGGAAATGAGGATAAAGGACTCACCCCAACAGGAGCTGGTCTTTAGGGTCCTGGGACACATACACAAAGTCTCTGTGGATGCGTGCACACACACACACACACACACACACACACACACACACACACACACACACACACACACACACACACACACACACACACACACACACACACACACACACACACACACACACACACACACACACACACACAGGTGTATTTCTACAGTGGCCAGTCTAGACGGTGTTGATTTAAAACCTTTACAGATGCATTTTTCCAGTTTACTACTGCTGGCCGAGTTTGTGTTCGCCCACATTTTACTCTAAAGTCAACATGATTGGTCCAAACAATTATGAAGCGAAAGTGAAACACCCGTTCACCCAGATTTGAGCTCGTCTGCCATCGGACTTTAGATATTAATTTAAAGTCTGATTTGTGAGACTAATACACGATGGATTGATCAATAGTTCTTGACTTATAGTTGATATCCATCCTTGTGTTGCATACAATCACCATCTCCACCACCTTTAAGTCCCGGGTCAGTGTACCAGAAACCTCAACAGAGGGGTAGCGGAAAACAGGACTGAATGGGAAATAACCTTTCTGATGTGTAATAAACTGAACTGAACTAAACTGTTTACATAAGCAGTCAAATGAGGCTTAAGAGAGTGGGAGACTACATGATGCCCAGAGGTAGTGATTTGTTTTTTTACCTGAGATAGGCTTTAGGTTTGTAGCCCATGGCTAGGGCCTTCTCCTCAGACATGATGAGCACAGCCGACGCCCCGTCAGTCTACACGCACGCACGCACGCACACACACACACACACACACACACACACACACACACACACACACACACACACACACACACACACACACACACACACACACACACACACACACACACACACACACACACACACACACACACACACACACACACACACACACACACACACAATGTTTATGCCATTTTGTGACACTTTCCTCCAAATCGCCTTACAGTACCACAAGTGCATACATACATTCTTCAGTGTGAATCGAACCCTTGAACCTGGCACTGCTAATGCCATGCTCGGTCAATTAATGAGTGGTAATATTTGGAATTGAGCCAAAGTCAGGCGGATTTACTTTCAGCTCCTCATCCTAAGACTTGATTTGCAATATTGATTTCCATATTGCTGGAAAAAATACTTTCAGCCTGCAGGAGACATTTTTATGTTTTTCCATTTGGCGTGCGTGTGTGTGTGTGTGTGTGTGTGTGTGTGTGTGTGTGTGTGTGTGTGTGTGTGTGTGTGTGTGTGTGTGTGTGTGTGTGTGTGTGTGTGTGTGTGTGTGTGTGTGTGTGTGTGTGTGTGTGTGTGTACCAGGAAGGAGGAGTTGGCGGCGGTGACCGTGCCGTGAGGCTTGACGAAGGCTGCCTTCAGCTTGGCCAGCTGTTCCATGGACGACGGCCGGATGCCGTTGTCCTTTGACACGATGTCGCGGCCTGCAGATTGGGACAGGCGGTTAGGGTTGCCACAGTAACGAGGGGTTACGTATAAAACACCTATCGTGTATACAGATTAGACGGCTGCAATGCCAAACACGTCTCTGTTTGACTTGAATGTCTGGGAAGGCCAACATGAAGGCATTTTATTCACCGATTGGAATTTGTGTCGTTATTTGTATTTTTTTTTCCTATTCTACCTTGTAGTTCTTTCTAGCACTAGTTTTTTTTATAACATTCATTGTGAAATTAGTTTTAACAAACCCATACAATACAACGCGTGTACCTCAGGAGTGCAAAATGAACACCAGCCAATGGCAGATGGATTTGACCATTTGACAGGTAAAATTAAATGCAGGGTTACATATCAGAACAATTGCTTGGCTGGTGGATTGTTCCACTCTGGGGGGGTAAAAAGACAACATTCTAGTTAAGGTCATTTTGGCCCCTAGTGTACCTGGCACTTTGAAGGAGATGACATCCTGGAGAAGGCCTGCATCCTGGGCCTTCTTGGCCAGGGTGTGGGAGCGCAGCGCAAACTCATCCTGCTCCAGCCGCGTCACACCAAACGCTGCGGCCAGGCGATCGGCACTGTGGCCCATGGTTTCCGCCGTGGAGAACTCGGCAACGGCGGGAAGCTAGAGAAAGAGAAGGAGAAGAAGAGTTTTTTTTAATTTAGCAGACTGCAGTGTTCCTTGCTTCGTCATGAACTGAAACTCCCTCCCCCTAGCGCTGATTGGTCCCATATTTTTTTTATTTTTGGGAGGCCAGACTGATCTGCAGAGAGAAACACAATGTGAACTTGCAAGATCAGGTTGGTCTCACAAGGCTAAAGTAATGCGACATGTTTATACACGTTGTTTGGGCCTGTCAAGAACAGAACACACCGGTTCGGTATCAAACTCTTGGTCCAGTTTCAGCCGTTTGTAGTACCGACGTGTTTCGGTCGGTACCTAAAAAGGTATTGAGGTTTCGGTACCCAACCCTACTGGTGGTAGCTCAGCGTGTGTGTACCTCTGGGGCGAGGTGGGCCATGCGGATGCTACCAATCAGGCCCAGTCTCTGGCCCAGGGTCTTGGCCTTGTTCAGGGACAGCATGGTCTTGCGCATCTTGCGACTGTGGCGGATGGGGACGTCCGACATAAACTCCACGCCGCCGGCCACAATCGTGTCACACTGGCCCGCCGCGATCATACCTACACCTGCAGAGTCAGAGAAAAAGTGCGAAGAGTGAAAGAAGAGTGAGTGAGGGACTACATGTCTATCAGTCGAAACAGGCTAAATAACAGGACTCTATGAGAGTCATGGAAGCCCTGTAGGGCATGGTAGTGTGAGCAGTGGGGATGTGGACCCACCGGTGGTCATAGCCTGGTTGGAGGAGATGCAGGCCATGGTGACGGTGTGGGATGGGATCTTGTCCGAGAAGCCCGCCCCCAGCGCCGCCTGGCACAGAAGACAACACACAAACACACAACCAAACAAACAAACAAACCATTTCCTCATCAAGATCCATCATTCATAGATGCATACTGTATAATGAAGACATACAGGATTTAAGAGAGAGAATGTTACTTTAGGTTGGGATTTCAGTGTTTCAAATGTGGTTTCAGTGTTTAACGATGAGGAAAACACACAAAACATTAACTGAAATACGATAGGATTGTCTCATGTCAATAGAAATCCATACAATGAAACTAAATGTACAAACTACTTCAACCGAGACCATGTTAAGTGTGTGTGTGTGTGTACCTCTCTGGCTATGTTGCTGGTCTTGACCTCCTGAATGACTGTGCCATAGATGATGTAGTCTACGGCGTCTTTAGGCAGAGCCGTCTTTTGCAGCAGACCCCTTGAAAGAGTCCAAATAAAACCCAGTTTACCCACACAGCATTCAGTTGGCTATACCCTTGCCCTTTGTGAAATACACTTGCAAAACAATAATAAAGAAATGACAAAACAAATCGGATTTGTTTTGTATGCATTCAGTATATAGTTCATCATGTATTATTATTTTCAAAACAGGAATATATAGAAGACATCCAATATAAAAGACAGAGACACACACATACAGATAGATTAACACACACACTTACTGCAGTGATGCTCTGGCCAGATCGTGGGGCATCAGGTCACTGTATCTGTAAACGAGAAGGTTGTCACCTTCACACATCATCTTTGTTTTTTTGTTTGTGGAGTGAACAGCATTATTATTAAGCCAATCAGAAAATCAGCATTTGCAGTGACCTCGGTTAGTACTGCTGCATTCAAATATTATTATTATTGTTATTACATAAATATGCTTTCTATTTTTGCTATTCTGTTATATCCCATTGTGGGATATAACTAGGGATGGGGATCGTTAATATTTATTGATATCGATACCTTTATCGATACTCCTTATCGATCCGAGTCTTTATCGATACCACTATCGATACTTTTCTATTATTTGGTGGAAAGACGACGCGAAAATGTGTTTTTAACAGAACTGGTATTGCTTTTATTGCTTAACAAGTGAGCATAACAAAAACGTTTCTAGCCTTCAATAAACATGGCTAATGTAATAGGCCACTTCTAAACGACATACAACTAACAATAGAAAGAATATATCAGCAGCACCAAATGAAAAATAAGTCATAATGTATATAAATCAAATAAATAATATGCTGGGTCACACAAAAGGAAATAAAATATAATATAAGGGGGTTTTTTTTGCAGAAAAATTAACATGTCTGCCTTGTCAGGCATGATCCTCCAGATTTTTAATAAATATTGGCATCAGTAGTTTAATTATATATTCTAAAATGTTTAGAGCACTATACAACTGTACTACTCATGTTTCTCGCCAAAATCTCAATTTCCCTTTTCTTTACGTTACACTTGAACGCATCATGATAACCTAATAGTCGTTTTACTGAGCCAACCTGAACACATCATCACGCAGCACGTCTGAATCTTTATTTACTTTTCAAGATAACTAGCTTGTATGTTTCCGATTACAACACGGATTTCACAATTGGATTACGATTTTTAACTAACGGGACAAGCAGGGGTGGGCTGGCCATCGGGCGTACCGGGTGAGCCGATGCACATTTTTGGGCCGGGCCAGATATTTGGGCCGGTCCAGGACTGTCATAATTAGGGTTGGGCGATGTCCCTTAAATTGGCAGTTGAGGATGTTTACAGTAAAACATCGTGATGGACGAATATATCGTCTTCGGGGGGGGGGCGGGGCCGTAATCAACGGCATGGACCAAGCGGTTCTGGACCAGGAAGGAGACATGAACACTTTTAATAATCGTATTTAACCGTATAACTGCACACAACTTTATTTAAAAGCAATCAAATGGAAAACATGTGTGTTTGTATTTTGGTGTCCGGTGCGTGTGGATGTGCGGCTTCTCCGGCGGAGCGGTTCATGTTAATAGCGGAGTCCGGGAGGGTTCACCTTCACGGCGTAGTTACGAGGGATGTGCGACTATCGTTTTAAAAAAATACTAAAGTGTTTTTTAAAGTTAGGAAGATATTAGATATTCAACCGATATTCACGCTCCGAATTACAGCGATCAGACACGGGGAACTAAAGCCGCGATCACCGGTATGAGTCCCGTATGTCTAGCGGTGTCTACCTGCCCCCGTCGGTCGTAGGTCCGGGGTGGCTTACGATCGAGCGCACCCCCCCGTGACGCGACTCGAGGGACACACAATTACGTTACAGGACCTACGGGAGAAAAAAAAACCCCGACGAGACTCGATAGTGGTATCGATAAGCCCAAACGTTATTGATTTTCGGGTTTTGAAAAAAGTGGAACCGGGTCCTTGATAGAACCGGGTTTCGATCCCCATCCCTAGATATAACAGGGTATCCAATATTTGTATTTCTGTAGTATTAAATAATTTAAATAAAAGACACAAGTAGGAGAGTGCTGACTAATGGAGCAGAGTACTGGACACATACGTGGTTCCAGAGAGCAGGAAGGGTGTTCGGACGCCTTCCACCAACACGATGTTCTTTATCCCTGGTCGGGATAGAGACTTCTTGCTCTTGGTCTGGACTGGAGAGAAGATAAGAACGGAGTTAGCAGTTACACAGGGAGCTGGCACCTAGTAGTGTCGGATCTGAATTCAACTACAACAGCCTCAGTTGCCACTGGCACCGTGATGCCATTCAGACATACCGGGGAGCTGTGCCAAGAAGCAGCAGGGTCCAAAATGAACACCTGCCACCAGCCAATGGCTGATAGATTTGACCATTTGGCAGGTTAAAAAAATGCAGGGTTACATATTAAAACAATTGCTTGGTCGGTAGTTTTTTCTTCTCTGGCAGGTAAAAAGACAATATTCTAAAAGTACATTTTGGACCCTGGGAAGTTGGCTAGGAAAACTTAAACCTGAACACATGATGACTAGGACTACATCTTAGCATATGCGTTTTAATAATACTTAAATATTCATTTCATTATTCATTATTCATTTAATAATTGATTCTTAGTAATACAGAATCAACAAATGAACGGTATTGGTGTTGCACACAAAATCGTAGAGAGCTGATAGGGAAGTTGCGGTTCGTTGAGGGTCTAGCTGAAGAAACGAATGACGTGTGAAGACTTACCCTGAACCTGGAGCTGAGCTGTAGTACTGAGTGAGCGGGTCGCTGTGGACATGACAACAAAAGAGATTTTAGACATAAACATCCCTAGATAGAGATATATATTTTTTTGTTTTGTTTTTTAATTTAACGAGGAGCAGGGGTGGACTGGGACTAAAAAATGGCCCTGGACTTTCAGACAGACCAGCCTTGGAAAAGTGAGAATGAACGACAACTTCAGTCCCCGTGCAAACGAACAGCCACTCGCTGTCTTTCTCTCTCTCTCTGTCTGGTGAGCGTGTAGCAGCAAGCATGTATGAGTTTGGGCCGGGGGTAGGGCCAGGGATGGGGGCTACAGGAATAGACCAATAGGCCGGAAGAGGGCCGCTAGCAGTGGTAATTCTATGGCTTAATCATTTTCCCTTATTCTACTTTAAAAAAAATATGAATCCCTCTCAGCCCTCAGATCGGTCGGCCCAGCGGGAATTATCCTGGTGCTACCGGGACAATTCAGTCCACCCATTGAGACCCATTGAGATGTAAAATCTCTTTTTCAAGAGGGTCCTGGCCAAGACAGGCAGCAGCACAGTTACAGGGTTGCAGACATAAAACAAACATATAACAATTTTAAAACAAAACCAGAGAGCAAATTACAGAATCATATACTATCAAAAACATTTGTCAACGTTCAAAACATCTACAGCTAGATGTGCTCGTTTCCAAGTCATTTAGATTCATTCATCCAATGAGACCATTTCCCAAAGATTCATGTAATTTTGCAACTGATTCCAAGAGGGGAGAGAGGGGAGAGGACTTTAGGGACAGTCAGTAGGAATAGGTCCTGGGAGCGAAGACAATAACTTCCCAAACTTTTTTGGAGGATGTAGATCCGTAGGTAAGATGGAAGCAGACCAAGAATAGACTTATAAATAAGAATATGCCAATGGTTAAGTCTACGGGTGGACAAGGCATACCATCCAACCCGAGCATACAAAGAGCAGTGGTGAGTAAGGGCTTTAAGATTTGTGATAAATCTCAGTGCTCCATGGTAGACACTATTCAGTGTGCGTAGGCACTGCGAAGATGCATGCATGTATAAGTAAGTAGATAGATAGATAGATAGATAGATAGATAGATAGATAGATAGATAGATAGATAGATAATAAATACACTCAATCGTATATCTTAACATTAATACAGTTGCCTATAAGTGCACTCTTCATTTCCTCATTTAGAAGACACTTTTATCTAAAAGAGACTTACAATGACCATAACAATAGTTGGGCATCTTCCTCATAGAGACATAGCCCGTGGGCAACGTTGGTACCTGCATCTTATCGGTATGATAAACTTACTCCCCTGGGGAATGAATGTAGGAGAGGTGAGGACTCACCACACTGCGCCGCCCAGGCGGGACCGAGTGCAGAGCAACGCATTGAGTTCAGGAGCATCAAAGCCATTTTTAATCTGTAACGCATGTGAAGATAACCATTACAATTAGGTGTGGCAGTGGATGAGGTTTCGTATCCAACCCCTCACACACACACACACACACACACACACACACACACACACACACACACACACACTATGTTGTATAAATGCAATTTATTAATAATACTAACTATGAGGGGTTACACAAGGAATATGATCATTACTTTTGTATTATCGGTGGCTGATCCGTCACTGTATGACTAATTGTCCGACATAGTAAACAATCACAAACAAAAATTGCCATTGTCCAGCATCATCTCGACAATAATGCGTAGTCCACTGATGGCGTGAGTTATCCTTTAATAGCTATACAAAGTGTATGATATCAACTTTATGATATAAACTTTGTGCTGGCTTCTGGTGAGCTGATAAACTGATATAAACTGTCTATCATGACAGGTCAGGTCACCCGTTAGCCCCGCCCCCTACACTGGCTGTGACCCTTCACCCAGATTGAGCTCCAGGAGAATGACAAGGGCAACAGAAAGTGTCTATCCATACCCAACTCAATCAATAACACTCTTATCTGTGTGCTTTGTACGTGTGGCTGTGGTCATGACAAACGACCACTCACTTTGAATCGTTAGGAGAGCGTTAATGTCTTAGATCTGTGACTGTGAAGCTAGCTAACTAGCATTAGCTTACCAACTTCATTTGCTGAAATTGGACGGCTCCACGAAATTGCCGCTTAGTGGAGTCAACTCTAGCAAGGATGTGCAAATGGAAATAGTGAATGTTATATATTATATATGAAGCCAGAATTTACCGGTTGTTGTGTTCTCCTCCTCCAGCAGCACCACGGCTCTGATTCAGCAGCAAGGGTCTCCAACACCGGCCGACGCGCTCAGGGCCCTTCAAAGTGTTTTTGCTGACCTAAAATATGCCTACCTAGACAACAAATAACAAAATAACCAGAATAATACACGTGTTGGCCTCTGTGCAAAATCTATTGCTATTTACTCAAAAAATAACTACATTGATCTTAACTACTTAAAATAGTGTAATATTATATCAATGTATCAAACATTTATAATAGGATTAAACAGAGCGGCCTTTTGAGGTCCTAACGTCGCTTTTGACATGCAGCTCTCTGGCGCCACCTACT
This sequence comes from Merluccius polli, assembly GCA_030340625.1. NCBI lineage: Eukaryota > Metazoa > Chordata > Actinopteri > Gadiformes > Merlucciidae > Merluccius > Merluccius polli. The sequence continues at coordinate 79,565 of JAOPHQ010002317.1, forward strand.
GTCAGTAGTTATTGTGTCAGCTGCCTCATACTCTATATACAGTCTTCCCTTTGAGATGGCAGGAATTCGTGCAACGGACATCACATGCTGTGTTTTGACAGGTATGGTATCTATTTTAATTAATTTAATCTTCTACATGTTTATATAGCAAGTCCGTCTGGTAGGCTACCTCTTATTCAGTCCATGTGAACTTTCACCTAGTGGAGGCCTTGGTCCCTTCCGCCACAAGAGGGCACTAGATGGCCCTCAGTCCTCAGGCCTAAGCATCCTACTCACTCTCAATTTTACAATTCAACCAATAACAATCAGGGTACAATTAGTAGTTAACGGACGCCTCAAGATAACATCCATTTATAGTCCAGATGGCTTATTTTATTTGAAATATTATATTTCAGAAATGCAACATATAACAATGTTAGATCCAAGGTGCAACTAGTGTAATTTGATTAATGTCATATTATGGTGGTCTACATACATATACATGTATATTTTTTGTATATATATATATATATATATATATATATATATATATTTGTATTTTATTGTATAAATATATTTATCTTTTTTTCCCATTTTTCTATTAACGTCAAGGGTCAAATCTAGGCTATATTTTTTCTAGGAAGTCAATTCAAGGTTACTGTCCCCGCCCCCCCACCTCTCTCTCTCTCTCTCTCTCTCTCTCTCTCTCTCTCTCTCTCTGTATCTCTCTCTATCTCTATCTCTCTCTGTCTCTCTCTCTCTGTCCCCCCCTCCCTTCCCCTTCAGGTCATGCCAGCCGTGGCTACTCCATGTTTGCTCCTCTGGCAGGTGAATATTAAACCAACTTAGGGGCTATCCATTTCACCATATTATATACTTCCTTCCCTTTTAATTTCCCCCTGAACTGCCAACGTCTCCTTGGGCAAGGGCACCTAGTACTCGCTTCGCTGTTTTGGTTTTCTTGTCTTTTGTTTTCTTGCTTGATGCTGTGTCGCTGTATAGACTTTTGGAGACATGTTGGAAACTTGGCAACTGTCATTGCATGATGTACCACAACTGGCCCTGTCTTTTTTCTTCTTGTATTAGTCTCTAACTGTTTTCCCTTTCTCCATTTCTCTCCGTCAACAAGCTCGAACACATGTCAGCTCCGAGCTCAAGGATGATGTGGTGGTTATACGGCTCAGCGACCGACAGCCAAGGTGTGCATCATTGCTGTTGTTGTTGCCGCTGCTGCTGTGTGTGTGTGAGAGAGACAGACAGAGACTGAGAGTGTGAGTGCAACAGGAGTTAAGTTTGTCTTTTTTTATCCTTTTGGTGTTCATTGACATTCTTTTGTCTAGCTGTCTGTCTTATTTTGTAATAGTCAGACAGATAGACAGAGTTGATGTGACTACCTGTGTGTGTGTGTGTGTGTGTGTGTGTGTGTGTGTGTGTGTGTGTGTGTGTGTGTGTGTGTGTGTGTGTGTGTGTGTGTGTGTGTGTGTGTGTGTGTGTGTGTGTGTGTGTGTGTGTGTGTGTGTGTGTTGGCAGGTGAACACGGATGCAGGCGGAGCTGTCGGAGGTGATGCATTCACTGCTCCATGTCGAATGGAGCAGCAAAGAGTGCAGTGCTCATCTCTACCAATCCGGGCTGCCTCATCGCCGGTGCGGACAACAACAAGTAAGGCTTTTTGGTTTTGCTATAGCAGGTCAGTACCGCGTGGCCACCAAGAGCAAGACGACTGGGCACACCAAGGTCATATGGGGACTGCTCTCCAGATCAGGGGGCACTCAGAGGCTATCCAAGATGGTACATTCAGGGGGCAAAATTAACTTTTTTGTCCACCGGCCAAATGGCTAGTGAATATTCAAATAGTGTGTTCTACTTGTATGGGCTTTTGGTTCATTTAAACCCTAATAACCCTGTTCTAACTGTATACCTAAAAGAAAGTGCATGATGAGAATTGTCAATGTCTATTCATAATCTTATGAAGCCCTATGTAGTACTATGAACACAGTGGTCAGAGCTCATTGGTATCTAGGCTGTAGTGTACACACACACACACATGCAAAAGCATACAGCAACACCTAGAACATTAGGCTGTACTGTTTATGCACGGACGCTGTGTGGCTGTTGTGTATTATTTCCTAAAGGCCACGTCAGCTGACAACCCCCTCCACACAAACACACACCCACACAAACACACACACACACACACACACACACCACTTTTTGCGTGTGAAAGGTGGGCCTCCCTGGAGCGTTTGACATGATGCTGACAGGCAGGAACATCAGGGCCGACAGGGCAAAGAAGATGGGCCTGGTGCAGCAGCTTGTGGACCCTCTGGGTGTGTTACGGTCGCTGTGGGCGATACACGGATGGATCGGGGCTGTACCTTTCAACAGTGCCGTTTTACATATTGTTCAACGCGCGCCACATTTGGCTGCTAGCAATGTGCTTGATTTTCTTTTCTTCCTCTTGTTATATAAGAGGTCTTTATAGCAGCCCAATGCAGGAGATAATTTGAATATGTTAGGGGGGGGTGGGTTTTTGTAGTACCCTGTATATGTGCAAATCATTCCAAATGGGTTGATTTGAATCCATCGTTTCCAAGATGTTTTCCCAACGTCAAAGTTAATGTTAGAGGTCGGTCATTGTGAAAGCTAAAAATCATTTGCAAAAGAAAGAAACAAGGCACATGCAGACAATGTGGTACAGAAGTGTCATATACAATTCTGATTTTAGGCATTCCACAAAATATACACTTTTTATATAAGAGTTGTGTTTAACATTTAGTGAGAGATATTTGATTTGACTTTGTTTCATATGGCAAGGGGAATAGATGGGAAATATATGTTATCTGTCTTGTATATCTCTTAGTCTGTTTTAGTTTTGGCTGTGAATTGATTGATTTTACACGTACTCTCGCACCCTCAATAAAAGTTATATGGTGTTCACCAGTTGGGGCAATGGACACTTTTCTTGACACATTTTATCTGCACTAGATAAAATACTGTACTGTATACTATCTATGTATGTTGTTGTAGTCTAGCAGAAGGTCCACAAGCAGACCAAGGGACTTCCCCCCCTTAAAGGTCAGAATATTACATATTGTGTGTGTGTGTGTGTGTGTGTGTGTGTGTGTGTGTGTGTGTGTGTGTGTGTGTGTGTGTGTGTGTGTGTGTGTGTGTGTGTGTGTGTGTGTGTGTGTGTGTGTGTGTAAAAGATCATGATGATTGTGATTTCCCATACGCTTATTTCTGTTGGGTATGAGGTAAAGAGAAAACAAGACAAAACGATGTACTGTGGTGGTGATTAATGGTGAAATCAAAAAGCTAAGACTTATAAGGCTTATAAGACTTATATGGATGCATAACACATGTTCAAAAAATGTCAGACTGGGTTGTGAATCTGTCACTGTCACCAATCAGATGTGTCTTTGACGGGCAATCACTTTGTTTGGATTCAAATTGTGATTCACAGATCCTCTTCCAATGCATGTTAATCATTTATTGAGTTTGCATTATACATTCATGTATAGTAAACTGGCTTTAAAATTGACTGCAGTAGATGCTGAGCTATTGCTTTACTTTTGAACAATGTGCTACTTCCTGCTAGTCTACAGAAAAGCCTGAGGGTTTCTCCAGAACATCTCATCCTGGGAAGAACAAGGAGCAGGGCTTAAACCAAAGAACGCAATGGCGAAATACTGCACAAACTATCAAATCGCCTGTCCAAAGAGAAACGAGTTGAAAGCCCTGGACCACTGCTCCAGGTACAACACACACACTGTACTGTGATGACATGACACTGTTCCTTCATTTCTATACCATGCAGAACAGCCAAGTAAGACCTCAGGAAGGCCATTGGCAACCGCTAACAGGGACGACACTTACAAAGTCAGAATAGACCCTTTTCACAGAGGCGTCATCGTAGGACAAACACAGGTGTCACTCATAATAACACTTATTATGGGTCTGCTCCTTTTATACACTAGGGCCCCTGGCACCACACTGACACAACGTGGCCACTAGAGGCCACCATCAGTCACCAAATTGCCTATTCTGGTTTCATTCAGGGAGCATTTTTCCAGAGAACAGTGGAAATTTGATGACCTGTTATTTCATAGTTTCATAGTTACTATATGTGTGTAGGTGTTAATAAGTTCAGTTAAAATATGTTTTCAAAGGTTTTTCAAAGTTCAGATGTGTGTTTGCCTGAGAGAAAGCTATGCTCTAGGTGGATTTCTGTTGTCATTGCTTATCGCACGACCCCATTTTTCTTGACATCTCAATGTCTTATTTCCAAATAAATTATATATTTGATGAGCCCTTTGTGTTGCGTGTGTGTGTGTGTGTGTGTGTGTGTGTGTGTGTGTGTGTGTGTGTGTGTGTGTGTGTGTGTGTGTGTGTGTGTGTGTGTGTGTGCGTGCGTGCGCAGGATTTAAAGGAGATTTATTGAGACCTGCGGGGGGATTCACAAAAGTATCTTAAGAACAAAAAATCCTTTTTTTTTTGGACATATGAGGAAACTGCCAAAATTCACCAAAAGATATCTTATGAATGTCCGTATCTTTCCTCTTGGATCATATTCTTATGAAAAATAAATAAGATTAAATGGGATTGTTGAAAACTACGACCTTAAATGTCTTCTTGATTTCATTCTTCACATTAAGATAACAGTTAATTTATGCCTTGCTTTAAAGGTACAGTGTGTAAAATTTAGTGACATCTAGCGGTAAGGTTGCAGATTAAAACCAATTGAATACCCCCCCCCCCACCCCACCTCTCCCTTTCCCTTTCCAACGATGTAGGAGAAGCTACGGTGGCCTGTACTGGCCAGTAAGGTACCAGTAGGTACTGAAGCTACGGTGGCCTGTACTGGCCAGTAAGGTACCAGTAGGAACTGAAGCTACGGTGGCCTGTACTGGCCAGTAAGGTACCAGTAGGTACTGAAGCTATGGTGGTCTGTACTGGCCAGTAAGGTACCAGTAGGTACTGAAGCTACAGTGGCCTGTACTGGCCAGTAAGGTACCAGTAGGAACTGAAGCTACGGTGGCCTGTACTGGCCAGTAAGGTGCCAGTAGGTGCTAGGGGTGCAATAAATACCAGAACACTGTAATTAAATGCACAGTCTCCTGGGCAGGTACCGCTAGACACACGGGACTCATACCGGTGATCACGGCTTTAGTTCACTATGTCACATTATTGTACATTATTGTAAAACATTTCTAATGCAGGATAACTCCGCCCATCCAGGCCAGCTACTACTACAACGTTGGCGAATGAACGTATTATAGTCTCAACAACAAGATGCAACAGCGAAGGCTTTATTTTCTCTACAGCCGTTTGTCCGTTCTGGGCTACTGTAGAAACATGGCGGTGCAACATGGCGGCCTCCGTGGAAGAGGACCCGCTCCCCATGTACATAAAAATGGCTCTTTCGAAGTGAACGAAGACACAGTGATCATTATTTTCAAGTCATTATACACTAATGAAAACATACTTGAACATTATGAATTATGAATATTATATTCAATTTCTACCAAGTCCGTTCCACTAGATGCCACGAAATTCTACACAGTGTAACTTTAAATTGGTAATATCGATTTTACAGTTTGAATTGCTTCTATTTACAATATTTTGTATCTGATTGGTGTTGCTACTCACTGATTCAAATTCCACATGATATTATAATAATAAAAGACATTGGACTAGGCGGTACGCTAACTACACAATTTGTGATTTCTCATCCACACGGCCCAAAGGTGAACTTGAAGAATGTGAGAGTGGAATAAAGTAAGCAAGAAGTTCCTTGGAAAGTAGACTGAGATCATCTTATCATCTTATCATATCATAGTGTAGGCGTACTGCGAGCAGCATCACACTTCCAACAAGGTGACACCGAAAGACAAACACTGACAGGAAAACAGGAAACATGACACACATCCTGGAAACCGCAAATACTACGACTATTGCTCATCTCAGGGGGTTGATTTGAGCACAAGGGGAATTGGTTTATGGCGTTAATAATATAATATAAAAACAATAATATAAAACTGACACAAAAAAAAACAAAAAAACTAAGCAATTATTCTGTGTTTGTATGTCCTGGCTCTTTCTTTGATATTCTGCGCTTAGTATTTTCACAATTATTTTCTGTATTTTCTGTTATGCTAGCAATGGGTTAACTTAGCAATTGGGTGTGCTTGAAACTCGTTCTTGTGAAATCCTGTACTGATAACGATTTACTGTTGCACTTTCTTCTAACAAATGTAAATGGACAAAAGCGTCCGTTAAATGCCCTAAATGTAAATGTAACAACGACACTGATTTGTGTCTCCCGTGGGTGCAGCTCGGGCCGGGGCTGCTTCATCTACAGAACAGACAGGAAGAGTGTGAATCCTGCACTGCCTGCTGTGTTATCCTCCACTACTTACACTTATAGTGTGTGTGTGTGTGTGTGTGTGTGTGTGTGTGTGTGTGTGTGTGTGTGTGTGTGTGTGTGTGTGTGTGTGTGTGTGTGTGTGTGTGTGTGTGTGTGTGTGTGTGTGTGTGTGTGTGTGTGTGCAGTTCCACAGACTCTGACGTCCAGTACCGACTGGTGTCTCGCTTCATGAACCAGGCAATGATGTGTCTGAAGGAAGGCATTCTGGGAAATCCTGTGGAGGGCTACATTGGTGCAGTGTTTCGGCTGGGCTTCCCCTCCATGCTTGGGAGGTATAACTCTCTGTATCTCTCTCTCTCTTTCTCTCTCTGTCTGTCTGTCTCTGTCTCTGTCTCTGTCTCTCTCTCTCTCTCTCTCTCTCTCTCTCTCTCTCTCTCTCTCTCTCTCTCTCTCTCTCTCTCTCTCTCTCTCTCTCACTTGTTCACTTACTCTCACACACACACACATACGGTACAATAACATGGCAATACATGGCATTAAAGTTAATATAGTTACATTCATGGAGTTTAGGTGTTTTCCCAAACCTTAGGCCCCAAAAAGTCTATTGTGCTGAATGATTACTCCTTAAAGGAACATGTTAGGTTTGGTTTTTAAACACACGACCGCCTGCGTCACTTTCTACATACGTCTTTTATGTTAGTCTTTGTATTCATTGATACCGACTCCCTCCCCCTATGTCCAGGTCAATTCAGGTTTGGAGACTCGATCGGCGCGCCATGAGGCACTTCGAGGCGGTCTACGGAGGCCAGTCCACCCCCATGCCAACGGCTGTTGGACCCACATGAACCCCAGCAAGAGGATCCACACATGATCCCACTGCACCACCCAACCCAGCCACCCCAGCCACCCTCTTCTTGCCTGCAAAGAGGGACGCAGTGGTCTGCTCACCTGCCATTGGGCTGGTCCGGTCATCAAGGGTTTTTTTATCGACGTAGCTTTTGAATCCCAAGGTGTCTGCGGTGCTTTCACACCCAAAGACAAATGCGCATCATTGAAGTCGTTGAGGAGTAGAGCGCAAGCTAAAAAAATTAAACAGTACGAGTACAAGAGCAGAGTAGCGCCAACACATGTCTAAAGGAGAGGCTTGTGGTGTCTTGGTATGGGAAATACTAGTGTGTTTACTGGGTGTCTCTTCCTTCTGGGATGACCATATTATGTTTTCTTATTAAGATGACAATGTATTCATTGCTTTTAACTTTTAAAATCGTATTTTATTTTTTTATTTAAATGTATCTAGGAGTCAGACTTGTGGGCCGAATAACCTGTGCATGTCTTGTTTCTAGTTTTTGTATTAGCATTTGTGTTGAATAAAAGTTGTAGCAGGTCCTAAAGTGGTGACTCTTCTTTATGGCCTACATTACTGTAGACTAGTTATACTCCAACATCCCTGCAAAACGTATTTTGTCATTGTCTTTCAATGCAATAAACCCAGCAACCGAGAAACCGATCAGAGAGCATAAAACTGGCTTCAAACTCATCAAGGTCCTCTTTATTGTGCATCCATGTATTATGTATTTTATGTTTGCCCC
>JAOPHQ010002317.1:92500-142505 GCA_030340625.1 Merluccius polli
TGTGTGTGTGTGTGTGTGTTTGCTGTGTGTGTTTGACTCCATAGGCTGCTATATCTGTGGCAGCAGTTCCAGGAATGGTGCCTCTATGATGTGTGTGTGTGTGTGTGTGTGTGTGTGTGTGTGTGTGTGTGTGTGTGTGTGTGTGTGTGTGTGTGTGTGTGTGTGTGTGTGTGTGTGTGTGTGTGTGTGTGTGTGTGTGTGTGTGTGTGTGTGTGTGTGTGTGTGTGTGTGTGTGTGTGTGTGTGTGTGTAAAATGTGTGTGCACAAGTGTGTTTGTGTGTGTGGCTGCGTGTGTGTATTTTCGTGGTCAGTGAGGTTTAAAAGCAGTTATGTATGAATAATTCAAGCCAGGCATCCTGACATTTTAACAACCGGATGCCGTCTCGGGCCATGACGGACAAGATAAGAGAGAGAGAGAGAGACAAAGAGAGAGAGAGAGACAAAGAGAGAGAGAGAGACAGAGAGAGAGAGAGACAGAGACAGAGAGAGAGAGACAGTGACACAGTTGATGAAACTCACAGCATCTGACTTGGGCGGTATCGGAGGCGGGTCGGTCACCACGCGGGTAACCACGGTACCCAGAGTTCCGTCCAATGAGGAGGAGGAGTGGAAGGAGATGAGGTTGGGCTCCTTGCCCAGGCCCTCTGCGTTCTGATTGGTCCACAGCTCCTCGTAGGGGATCTCCTCGCCGGTGCGGGTTTCCGCGTCAGACCACTCAGGCGTCATGTACTCCCTCTCCTCCACGGGCGCCTCCCCCAGCGAGTCTCTGCAGCGGCGGTGCAGCGGAGCCTCCGAGACGTCGCCGCCACCGCCGCCGCCGCTGTTGCTCACGCTACCGCCGTAGCCTCCGCCGTAGCCGCAGAGCGCGATGCGATGCAGGGCGGGGCCCAGCGCGTCCGAAACGCAGAGCCCCCCGGAGCGCCGCGGGCTCACGCACTCCTCGGCCACGCCCTCCAAGCTCGGGCCGCGTCTCGCGCACGGCGCGCGAGTACGCGTCCGCGTCGAAGGCGTGGCGCAGCAGCAGGCTCTCCAGCGCCGCCGCGCGGACGGAGGCCTCGGCCACGGCGAAGCGGGGCATGCAGCGCAGCAGCAGGAAGTGGGAGGGCGAGACTTCCTGCCGCCGCAGCACCAGGCACAGCACCACCGTCTTGCTGACGATGTTGAGCAGCTTGTAGCGGTGGCCCTCGCGCACGGCGTGGCGGTCGTAGGGGTTGCGCGGCGGCCGCGCCGGCACCGACACGTTGACGGGGAGGCGCACGCGCTCGATGACGCTGCGCACCGTGTGCTCAGGTGCCCAGCATGCCTTGCTCCAGTGGGGAGCGCGTGCAGAAGCGGCCAGCGGCAGGCGAACGGCAGGCTCACGCTCTGGTTGGTGCGATGGTTCATGCAGACCAGGCAGGGCGTTTTACCTGGAGAGACCACAGGCAGACGTTCAACAGAGACAGCAGTGAATGCTATATACTATGATATGCTATGCTATGCTATATTGTGCTATGAAGCTGAGGCTTAAAGGCTGCTGTGGGTAAGATTTGAGAGTTGTAAAGAGAGAGAGCCCTCCTGGGGTGCAGCATTTCACTAAATTGGCTCATACAGAGGCAGGCGCAGTCAACTAGAAACAGATATTCTCACACTGCATTTCACCCACTAATGGCTGACGAATGGCTATGACATTTCGAACAAATTAGACTCATATAATAGCTCTTAAATCTTACCTACAGCACCGTTAAAGGAAATTGCAAAATTATAAATGTACTGTAACTTGGGACATTGCCTTACTTCGGGGCGTCTTGCCCAGCCGTCTAAGGAGCGCGCTCAGTCCACTCTTCTCCCGAGAGGGCGTGGCACACAGAAGCTCTGCCTTCCCCATGAGTGACAGCTCATCTCCAGCCTGCAGAGTGAAGCTGTACTGCTCACTGTCCTCACTGAACTCCCCAGACACCACCTGCACACACACACACACACAGACAAATTTATGGACACATATATACAGACAAACATTCACACAAAGAGCCACACACACACACACACACACATTCACACAAATGTACACACACCCACACACACCCTCACAGAAAGATCCACATACACACACACACAAATGTACACACACATATACACATATTCACACAAAGATACACATGTACATTCATACAAGTTTACACACAAACAGCAGACACATATTCACAAAGACACATACGCACAAAGGAAACGTTTTAATTGTAATGTGACACACACACGCCGATCTGAACTGATAGCATCTGAACAGTATCAACCAAATGCTCATTGAATCGGGAAAAAAACACCAGCATATATGTTTAAATTGGTTGTGCCAACAACCGAGAGAGAGAGAGAGAGAGAGAGAGAGAGAGAGAGAGAGAGAGAGAGAGAGAGAGAGAGAAAGAGAGAGAGAGAGAGAGAGAGAGAGAGAGAGAGACCTAACCTTGACACTGAAGGTGATGGCTTCCATGACAAAGATGCGGTCGGGGAAGGCCCCGGCCACCTCCTCCACACTGGAGAAGTACTGGACGGGGTCACGCACGTCCCGGTCCTCGTCCAGCAGCTTGAACCTCCCTGCCAGGAGCATACAGAGAGGAGGAGAGGGGAGGAGAGGGGAGAGAGGGGGGAGGAGGATTGGAGGTGGGAGAGAGAGAGAGAAGTGAAGAAAAGAAGGAAGATTGAGAGGTTTCTCGTTTTCTTTTTTTCTTACTCATTTATATTTGCTCACTGGGTCATTTTGTGAGCAGCCATGCACACAAGCACACTCTCTCTTTCTCACACACACATACACACACACTAAAGGGAAGAAAACAATCCAGTGACACACCTGACCTGTGACCTGTGACCTCCTTCTCTATCTCTCTCTCTCTCTCCCTCTCTCTCTCTCTCTCTCTCTCTCTCAGCCAATTTGAACAGCCCACTGGGTCGGCATGACAACCACTAAGGAACCCCTCAATTCTCACGCAGAGCAGAGACACATCACCATGGAAACCCTTGCACACAAACACACACACACACACACACACACAACTCTCTCCCCTGTTCACTCACTCATTCAACCCCACCTCCTCATCCTCTTTCTATAACTCTTCCACCACTATTGCACTCAGAAAACCGGAGTAGAGCAACAAACTTGTTGGCTTTAACTCAATGCATGTCTACATTTTGTGGCTCTCTTTTGCGCAAAAACAAAACAAAAACAGGCACACACACACGCACGCATGCACACAGCTCATCATTTTTGTCTCTCTCTGGTGGTGGTGGTGGTGGTGCTGGTGGTGCTGGTGGTGGTTTTGATTGTGTAGAGCAGAATAACAAGCACCCTCACCCCTCCCCCTCAATCCAAACCAGGATACATAGTGGTGCTGTCTTCCTAAATGGACCCCACATCCAGGGAAGGGTGGGGTGGGCGGTCAAGAAGTCATGAACAAGAACAACCAGTAGTGGATTTAAGAAGAAGAAGGAGAGAGGGAGAACTAAAATAAGTATGTCAATCTTTCCACCTATGTAGTTATCTATCTACACTTTATACTTTACTAGTAGATAGACGGTTTGATGGATGGATGGATAAATGGATGGGTAGACAGACAGACAGACGGACGGACGGACGGACGGACGGACGGACAGACAGACAGACAGACAGACAGACAGACAGACAGACAGACAGACAGACAGACAGACAGACAGACAGACAGACAGACAGACAGACAGACAGACAGACAGATAGATAGATAGATAGATAGATAGATAGATAGATAGATAGATAGATAGATAGATAGACAGACACACAGACACACACAGACACACAGATAGATAGTAATTTATCTTATCCACTTATCCACCCTATAGGATGGACATTAGTTACAGAGAGCAATGAAGTGAGAGAATTAAGAGTGGGGGAGAGGGAGGAGGGAGAGGGTTGGATAGAGAGAAGAAGAAGAGAGAGAGGCAGAGGGAATGAGAGGAAGTGTGAGAGAGAGAGAAAAGGAGAGCAATGAGGGAGCATTTCCTGTTGTCTGATCCCAGAGGGAGTGGTTGTGTGTGTGTGTGTGTGTGTGTGTGTGTGTGTGTGTGTGTGTGTGTGTGTGTGTGTGTGTGTGTGTGTGTGTGTGTGTGTGTGTGTGTGTGTGTGTGTGTGTGTGTGTGTGTGTGTGTGTGTGTGTATAGGGGGCTATATTGCTTTCCTCCTAAGCTTATTTAGACTTCCTGTGTGACATCACTGCACACAGACATTAGCTCATTCATGACGGGCGTCGCAACAACCCGGTGTCTCACCTGCCCCTCTTTAACCTTCATCATCATCATCATCATCATCATCATCATCATCATCATCATCATCATTGCATTTGAAAAGCATGGTGGTGTTGTGATACAGGAAGTGAGCAGTTGTGACTTGTGACCCCATATGCACACACACATGCACTCACAAACACACACACACTATTTCACATACTCTTACACACACACACACACACACATACACATACACACACTCTCTCTCACACATACCATCTCTTACACACACACACACACACACTCTTTCACACATACTCACACATACACACTCTATCTCTCTCTCTTTCTCACACACACACTCTTTCACACACAATCTCTAACACACACACACGCCCGGGCGTTCTCCCAGCGACAATAGTAACCACCAATTAACACCGGAGCAGACGTTGATGCAGCGGTTGATGTGACAGTGTGTGTACGTCCCTGTTGTGTATGTAGAGAACAAATTCAACTGTCCATACAGCCGCGTAATGACACGTTGTCATACTCCAACGCATCTCGACTTTTATAGACCTTTCTGCGCAACTTGTAACACCACCGGCAACAAGGTGACATCAGCGCTCCATCGACAAAGAGGAAGTAGAGGGTGGGGGTTGGGGTGAGGGTGGAGGGCATTAGGATCCAGTTACACAGCAAATAGCACCAGCGGATTTGGGGGGCAATCGGAACAACACAGAAGGTTGGATCCATCCTTCTGGATGTCAGAAGGACGGAGAATCCGGTGAGGTCATCGTGACCATCCCCATGAGAGGAGGAGGAGGAGGAGGAGGAGGAGGAGGAGGAGGAGGAGGAGGAGGAGGAGGAGGAGGAGGAGGAGGAGGAGGAGGAGGAGGAAGGGGACTGTTCAGGGAAAGTATTGTGTGTGAGGGGTGGGGGTGGCGGTGTATGGGGGTGGGTGAGGTGACTTTGACCTAGAGTGGGTGCGTTAGCATCCACCTCTTTTTATTGGAATTTCCAATTTGCGAATAAAAAATCCTGAGTGGAAACACCGAAAATTCAAAAAAGTTGTTCCGCTTGAGGGAGGTGGATAAGTTTGTGTATTGATAAAAGGTTAATTCGACAAAGTGCAATGGAAACCGATTTAATAAATGAATAAACTATGACATACAGAAATCACGTGACTTAAATGTCACTCCAGCTGCAGGGACGGAAAATGGCGGCAGATGAAAATATCAGGTATGCGTGGACCGAAGAGGAGGCTGCAACATTCCTTGAAATAGTACAAGAAACAAACATAGTTTTTTTTGTACGTTTTGTTCGCTGTTTGTTTCGTTCGTTTTGAGGTTCGATTGGTGCTCTTTTAATTACGTCATCTCGTTGCGCCCTCTTCTTCTGCAGTGGTATAATGGCCCCAAGAGAAACCCAGCTGGTGACTTGGTCAACATACTGGTATGTGATATGCTGTGTGTCATACCGCTGAAGGCCCTACTTAATCCCAGACATTTGTAAACGTCCTCCTAAAAAGTCATGTGCAATTATTTCGACCGCTATAGGAAAACTGATATTTTAAGACAAATGAGCTCACTATGTGTATGCATGCATATGTGTGTGTGTGTGTGTGTGTGTGTGTGTGTGTGTGTGTGTGTGTGTGTGTGTGTGTGTGTGTGTGTGTGTGTGTGTGTGTGTGTTTGTGTGCATGCATGCATACGTGTGCGCGTGTGTCTGTGTGTGTGTGTGTGTGTGTGTGTGTGTGTGTGTGTGTGTGTGTGTGTGTGTGCGAGTGTGTGTGTGCATGCATATGTGCGTGTTCATGTGTGTGTGTGTGTGTGTGTGTGCGTGACATCATGACTCACCCTGGTACTGCAGTGGGATGTCTATCTTGGGGCCGATGACGTAATGTCCCTCCTCCAGGCTGTGGGCTGTCACCGTGGTCCACTGACGACACGAGTGGAGCAACACTACGTCCTCCTCTGCAAGGCCCTCCACACACTCACCTGCACCACACACACATACCGTACGCACATTAAACACACCCACACACATCATTCATTCATGTATATGAGTATTGAGCCAACTCCAAAAACTTTGACACGGATCAATCCTAAACCTGAGCTCCTCAAAGGATTGGGGGAAATTAAACTCTGAAGACAAGACAAAAAAACTAAGAAAAGACTACGCACACAAACACACACACACACACAAACACACACGTGAATTGGGATGACTAGAGAATGTCTCCAATGACCGACGGCTGGTATGACAACAGAATGTAGTCACACTTAGCCCAGCACAATAGAACATCACACACACACACACATACACACACACACACACACACACACACATACACACACACACTGTTCAGTATACTTAGTGTCTGTTGAAAGGAGATAATTAACCCCATCGGTGATCAGTGATGACTCCCCACCCCCTGCTCTCCTCTTCAGCACCCGTGGATATGGCAACCCCCTATTACACAACCCCACTACACACACACACACACACACGCACGCACACACACACACACACACATACACACACACACACACACACACACACACACACACACACACACACACACACACACATGTGCATGCACACATACACAACGTGGGCACCAAACACGGGCCATTCCCAGCATGCACTGTTCCACGCAGTGCAGCATTGATTTCGCTCCGTTTCAATCATGTAACACACAGTCACTCTCTCTCTCTCTTAACACACACACACGTGTGCATCAACATACAAATCACATGGATGAGAATCAGTTTGATCTATTGATGATTGACAGCTAATTCTCGCCGTCTGATTGCCTTGCTGCCAGCCGGGGAGATGAGGCACAGATAGACAGACAAATAAAAAAAGGCAGACAAATAGACAGACACAGACAGATAGAAAGACAGGCAGACAGGAAGAGACAGGCAGGCAGATGGACAGACAGATTTAATTTTAGTCAATGTGATGTAGTAATGCACCACAATAAACATTACATCAAGACATCGTAAAGAAATAATGAAATTTACTCAAAGGCTCAGGCATACAAATATAACTGCTTGTCCAATAGGAATAATGTGATGAGAACTACATCATATACACATTATAATTATTGCTACAATGTTTACTCTTCAATTAATTACAGCCCTAGCAATATGGGACTTAAGATTAGATCAAGAATTGGTGTTTATGTATCTTCTTCAGTGGAATATATATTTAATCTGAGTTGAGTCAAATGCAGAGAGGAAGTTAATTAACATGCCGCAAGTTCAAATGAAGTCCTGTTCGACTGAAGCCACTTAAAATCACACATCACAGCTCAACCAATGGCAAAAATACACAAAAACAGTTCCAGCTTAGTACAAACATTACAAAGCTATTGATGTATGGAAGATGATTGAATATTATGGGATGGCAGTTAAACTGGTGAGTTCTGCTCAGCCTCTGAGCATTTCTGTTTTGTTCATGGCAGAGCTTGGGGAGTGAAGTGACAACAACTTGCCAACATCTTTATGACGAGTAACCAATCACTAACACCACACACCACAGAGACGGCACCAAAGGGGCTGTTTCTGATTGGTTCAAATGAGTGTGATGTAACTATCATTGTTTTAATGTAAAAGTGCATGATGATCACTTGGCACCGGTTTCAGCCAATCAGAAACAGCAACTGTCTGGAATAATAATGTCTGTGGTGGAGGAAGCAGTGAGGATGTTGTTCCACGGGTTTGAATTTATAACTGTTAGTATATATTGATAACTTGATATTAATGGCAAAAGCTGATGCATCTCAAGCCTTAGATAACGGCTCATGCTAAATGAAATGCAATGCTATCACCAAGCTGTCTCTGTTCACACAGGGGCAGCCCCCATGGAGCAGAGCTAGGGTCCAGTGGGTGCCACCATGGCACCAATAGGGTGAACCAGATATGTATTGATTCTATGGATGTGCTGCTGACTGATTGCGGATGTGGACATACATGGTTTCCTATATATAGCCAAACTGTCCCCATGCAGGTTGGCTATATATATAGGAAACAATGTTGAGGTGTGCTGCGTCACGGCTGTGGTTGCACACCTTGTTGTATGTGTGTAGGCGTGTAAATGTGTGTAAAAAACATTCAAATTAAAATATATTTTTTTAGTATTAAAAATGTATTATACCAATAATACTTACACAAATACTACAATACACAAAAAACGTCACTGCTGATTTACATTCCTTACTCACAATTGTATTTTGGGAAACCTAATGAGACATTTCCTGAGCTATATATCATCATCATCATCATCATCATCATCATCATCATCATCATCATCATCAGCAGCATCATCATCATCATCATCATCATCATCATCATCATCATCGTCATCATCATCATCATCATCATGTGCAGAGCTCCCAGTAGATCACAGCACTGTCAATAAATAACTGTGTTGGGCTGACAGCGCAAACATCAAGTCAACTGAAAAAAAAGTCCGGTTAATAAACACCTTCCCATGCCCTCACTTTCCCTCACTTTCGTTGCATGCATGCACCCACCACCTCTCCACCCCCCCCCCCCCACCCCCCACCCCCCCTCTCCTCCTATGAATCATCAGGACCGCATGCGTGCGAACCCATTAAGATGCGTAACGTCGCCGGTGTCGTTGGGATGCTGGCTTCCCAAAAACTTGAAGGTTTCCTCCTCCCCACGACACCACTTGTTAGTATTCACACCATTCGTCGACAGATTACATCATTTACATATGAAAAGGGGAATTGAGCGGCACTTTAAGCAGCACAACAGACACTTTGTGGCTTTTCTCTGGGCATGCCTCGGACGCAACTTGTGCGCTGTGTGTCTATGTGACCCCCCCCCCCCCCCCCCCCCCCCGCCGCCTTCTCGTTCACACCAGATACACACTCAAAAGTTTCATAATCACCTTGAGCATCAATAACCTGAGATCATCTTAAAACACGACTATCCGCCATAGCGACGTGTTACGGATCGCCTCTCTCCATCCACGCATGAGAAGAGGAGAGCCTATAGATGGGCTACTAGATGAGCACGGGAAAAAGTCCAATATAATGTCAAATAAAACTTACAAAATAAAAAGATCAGACTACTACAAGTGTAAAGCGGTCCGGCCGGGGGGGGGACCAGGTCTTACCGGGGGCCAGGCGGACCAGGGTGGGCAGGCGGTACTTGCTGACCACCGCGTCCAGCGGCAGGACCAGCGGGCTCCACGAGATCTCCGACGGGCTGGCCGACAGCTTCTCCATCCTCCAGACTCATACCGGGCACGGACCCACGGGACCGGAGACCCCGAGGACTCCCGGGGCTGGAGGGGACCGAGCGGACCGAGGGGCCAGGAGCCTCACAGACATTGCTTTTTTCTTTTCTTTTTTTTCCTTCTCTCCGACAGGCAGTTGCGGTATAGGGGGCTGACACACGCGAGCTCGGCTGACTCTCTCTCTCTCTCTCTCTCTCTCTCTCTCTCTCTCTCTCTCTCTCTCTCTCTCTCTCTCTCTCTCTCTCTCTCTCTCACACACACACTCACACACACACACACACACTTCTCACACTTCTCTTGCGCTGTCTCTGTCTCTGTCTCCCCCCCCCCCCCCCCCCCCCTCTCTCTCTCTCTCTCTCTCTCTCTCTCAGCTCTGATCAGTTGGGACAACTCTTCCTCTATCCTCCTCTTAACGCTCATTAGTTCAGTCCGTCTCTCCGCTTCTAGAGGCGCGTGGACGACATCCCGGGTTCATCTTAATGATGCATCACTTCACGAGGCTACCGCAGCAGGATGCCATTACCAACCACAAATACATTGACACTTGATAACAATCAATCACACATAATGACATCTGATGAACTGAGGTTTACAGTTAAAACTATTGTATTAGTATATTGCATGGTTTGTCTAAAGAAACATAAGGAAACAGATAATGGTATGAATGTGATCATCTTGAGGCATGCTGAGACTGCGGGGTATTGCAATCCTCTCATGGTTTTGTGTGGGATTGTTACTTAACAGGATGTTGTGGATCAAGCTGGGAGCTTTCTTCTTGCCTTGATGGTCTTAAGGTCAAGTGAAGGAATTCACATTTTTTTAATAATTAGCCTAATTTTTTTTTTTTTTTTTTTAAATTCAAATTCTGCACATTACACACGTTAGAAAGTCTTTGCTGAAAACATGTGAAAAGACTGTGTTACATCCACACTAATGCGTTTTTACACGGCGGTTTGAAACGAAAATGATCTCCGTCCTCACTAGCGTTTTAGCACCGTTTCAGAAAAAACCTCCGTCCACAATCCCACGCCATGGGCGGGGCTTAAAAGGTACGTGATGTCGCAGCCCTTATCATCGCCCCGCCCCTAACAACCAGAGTGCAGTTGCGTCACTGCTTGTCACGTTCAACCACGAGTTGGACAGTTAGCCTATTAGTTAATTATTATTGGACAGTTATTAGTTAGTTATTATTGGACAGTTATTAGTTAGTTATTATTGGACATGGTGGGATAGGATAGCTACTTCACTTAACAGAGCTCAACAGTAAGTTCCCGGAAGTAGAAATCCTCGTCATATTCTGAATGGAGGAGTTTGATGATTAGCCATAATGTCGTAACCATCCAAGGTAGACTAACCACGAGCTATCAGGTTGTGAAACGATGGTATATACTCCTGTAGAAGCCACAAGTCCGTATGATATCAACCTTGTTTTCAGAAAAAAAACATGTTTTATTCGCCATGACATGGAGAAGTACTACACTACCCACAATCCTAAAGTGTAAAAGCGACGTCTCTGATTGGTGGAGCTCGCTGTTACCATGGAAATGTTTACCGCATCCGCGAATGTCATTTCGGACAGCTCGTGGGGAATCTGTGGAACCGGTGTCGTGCCAAAAAGTGATTGTCTGCCAAAGATTGATTGAAGGCCAAATACAGTTACTCAAAGGTGATTTCTGCCTAAATATGACATGACCTCATTCATAAGCTTCATAATATAAACACTGGAGCTCACAGGACAGCTTGGAAAGGACCATTACAACACAAAATAGGCATTTTCACCTGCCAAAAATTGATTGAAGAACAAACGTTAAACTTTCGAAGACACGTGCCTTTGCTATAATTACATTATAATACAGTTGTGTGTATCTGCATATTATAGAGAAAAGCAGACGTTTTTGCGCTACCGCTCACCGGGCTGATGTGCGCGCTCCCGCGGCCAGAAATCAGATTCTGGCAGACAATCACTTTTTGGCACGACACTGGACGAAGGACTGTACTATGTCAACGACAATATATGACACAACGCTATTATTAACAATATAAACGCTATAATAATGACAAAGGTTAAATTTAAGAAGCGCGCTAAACTATCGTTAGGTTTGAAGTCGTTGGAAAGGTATCATTCGCAATGGTTTATGGGATGAGTAGTTCCTTCACTCTTAAAATAAATTATTTACACAGTCTTGTACCTTTGCCTTTTTTTTGCTCCGAATCAAATGTTTTATGGTCACGATTCATCTCGTAGCTGGTCGGCTTGGTTCCTGGCTTAAAACTCTTTATATAAGGATATATAAAAGTTAATAAGGATTTTCTGAAAAGTCAATGGAGTGAATTAATGGGAAACTCACTTCCGGGGAACGGAGCCGTTCAATAGGTGGGCGGTCTCTGTTGAAACATGTTCAACATACCAGTTTACCAGTCTCTGATCTTTTGCCATTACAGTGACACATAACACAAGTGTCTAAACATCTTTTGATGTGGTTTGAATAACTAATAGGAATGCTTTAATATGTATTTTTTTAATTCCTTACATAGATCCAAGTTCCTACGATTGGAGAAACAATGCCCCCTGTTGGCTGGACATTAGAAAATACGCAACCTACCTTAAAGGTGCTGTAGAAATATACGATTTGACAGTTGTAAAGAGAAAACAGAAAGAAAACCCAACCAATCAGGGAAGAGATGCCTCAGAAATGATGATGATGATGATGATGATGATGATGATGATGATGATGATGATGAGGAGGAGGAGGAGGAGGAGGAGGAGGAGGAGGAGGAGGAGGAGGAGCCGGGAGCGATCGAAAATCCAAATTGTCTTATACAGAGGCATATTAGGTATCAGTTAGTTAGCTTTCATACAGCAAACATAGTTTGTGCTGGAGGATTTAGAAGACATTCTGATAATGAAATGTAAACCCCCATGTTAAATAGATAGAAAACGGTAGCCTACTGACGATAAACGATAAACCTTCAAGTCTCAGCTGCTCATAGTAAAGGATGAGCAATACAGCCATTATAGCTGCCCACCCACGTTATAACTGACCGATGAGTAACTGACCTGTGGTCTACATCCCCCATTGCTCTATTCTAGGACAACAGTCTGGGGGTCAGCATGGAGACCTCTCCCTCCATAAGCGGGAGAAAGAGGGGAGAGGACTTTTCATTCATGAGTGTCAACATTTGAAGGGCATTCAAATACCCCAAAATGCAGCGACACCGCCACCTGGGGTTAAACTCAGGTCATTACATTGTCATTTGGCTGATGACTTCATAGACTTACAGCCAGGTATCGTACACGATAATACATTTGTATATCTGTATCTGTACAATTATTTTGCATGTGTTTCGTGTGCTGTGTGCCAATATATGAAAGAGGATGGTTGAACGTGTCATAAAGTACATGAAGTAGTCGTAGGCCTTCCAAGATGGTTGAATGTGCACACATTGTGCGCCGTGATTTTTCACACATTTTCTGTATTTAACAGTATGAATAAGGCCTAGTTTTTCCCATTGACATGTCAACTCGATGCCACTAAATCGAAATCTTTGGAAAATACAGCCTATACGCTATGACATAGACCCAGGGAAGACTATTATTGTCTTTCCCTATAATTAATAATTGTAGGGACCTCCATGGAGACCGTGTTAATGTCTGGTGACAGGCCATCATATCAGTATATATTACTGCACTGGGTTATAAAGGGCACAAGTGAGCAAACTGGAGCACAGCAACCTTCCCCAAAAGGGATTTATCCCCTTGTCAACACACCAGAAACTCAATCATTACATGTCAGTCATTGAAAAATGCATCAGCTGTACAGCATTATCATAAATGTATTAACAGCAGGAATTGAATGGAGGGTATAGGTCACCTTCAATTCACCAATTTACCATTCTTACATTCAAGACAAACTATATGAATGCACCTTTAGAACATGCGCAATTGTGGTAGATTATCAACTTTGTTTTTGTTTAAGTGATTAACGTGACATTTTGTCAATAGGTTAATGTTTTTGTTTGATACTTCTAGCAATAAGAAACCATTAGGCCAAACAACCCCATTTGGTCAAACCTAAACTGAGTGAACACATTAGCACAAATGTCCTAGGATGTCTTCTGATGAAAATGTTGAATTAGGCTCGTACTTTCATGTCAAGTATACTTTCATACTTCTACTTGAGTAGTACGTTTATTGGAATATTTGACCAGGATTTGTCTTTTCCTAGGAGAAATTCAACACAATGGACAAAATTGAGCACACGAACAAGGTAACTTAAACAAGCTTATTTTTTTAATGGATCTGCAAAATTGTTTGAATTTCCAAAGAGAACTTTTTGAACCTCCCGCCCACAGTTAACAAAGTGGCAAAACATTACATAAACTCTACAGCAAGGCTTCCAACCCAAAGAAATCTGCATGCAGGAAAACAAAAACCAAAAAAAAACAGAATTAACCCAAAAAGGGAAGTGAAAACATACGCTGTAGAGAGGAAAAAAATAAAAATAAAAATAAAAACCAGGACACATAATGACGTTCTCTTAGCTGGAGAAGAAATTCAAACGCTTCTGCTTCAGTTCTGCTTCACGAAGGAAGGGATGGAACCAGAACAGATTAAATTGTAATTTCATTGGGTGGATGTGGTTCCGCCCACCACACAGCCCCGCCCCTGTCATCCATATAAGGCACAGGACAAAATAAACCCCACATACAAAAAGGAGCTCGCCACGCCTCTGTCACTTGGTAACAAATCGTAATATGACCAAATACGGTTAGACAACAGAAACCCCACTAGTGTACAAAATGTTAATATTACTATAATATCATTTTTTGTGTAATTTCATATTTTTTTTATTTTATTTCTTGTTTTCCTTTGAATGAAAGTGAGTGTTGGGGAAACAAGAGGGGGTGGGTCCATTCAGGGGAGCTCAGGCAAAGGAAAGGTTAAAAAGGTGAGCTTATCTTTTCACACACTAATTTTTGTACTTTTTTTTTTGCAACCTTAAAAACAAATGACAAGAAACATGACTGGACTTTTTATCGCAAATAAAAAGTGATCCGAAAGCAGTGGAGAGTGAAACA
Organism: Merluccius polli; assembly: GCA_030340625.1. Taxonomy (NCBI): domain Eukaryota; kingdom Metazoa; phylum Chordata; class Actinopteri; order Gadiformes; family Merlucciidae; genus Merluccius; species Merluccius polli. The sequence goes on from JAOPHQ010002317.1 coordinate 107,084, forward strand.
ATGGGAAGGGAGAAGGGACAGATGAATTTACTGTTGTTTTTCTTGAGACAGAGACACAGAGAGGGGTGTGTGTGTGTGTGTGTGTGTGTGTGTGTGTGTGTGTGTGTGTGTGTGTGTGTGTGTGTGTGTGTGTGTGTGTGTGTGTGTGTGTGTGTGTGTGAGTAATAGAGATAGGTTAGCGAGTGAGAAGAGTTAGAAGTTAGCGATTAGAAAAAGACAAAGAGAGGGCATGTGCATATATGTGTGTATGTTAGTGTGTGTGTGTGTAGGTGGGTGGGTGCGTGCAACGTGTGCGTGCTGTGCGTAAGTGAAACAGAGGTGAGCTGTTCAACTGCAGCACTTGCTCTTCCAGCCTGTGACTCCACCACCACTGCTGATGTCGACATTTTCACTGTTGGGCTCTTTTACGGGCGTCTGTTGAGAGATCAAAAGGACAGGACGATGGCAAAACATGGTATTACTGAATAAATATACCTCATCCAGTGCAGACAATGCCTGGCACACAGTATACCATTTTTTACATTTAGACTCCATTGCCATTCCTGATTCTCAAAACCAGAACTCTCGCAAATCACAATCTCAGAACCAGAAACGTGACTTTAGTGTAAACAAACATGGCGGCCGGCGGCCATGCTATGATAGCTATGCTAGCTTTTGAACAAGTTTTTGAACTATGGACAAAGTCATGGAGACGGCGTGAAAATGGACTGTTCATGTTGCAGAGGAAGGTGGACTTAATTTCCATCTCACTTTCACTTTTGCTGCCATGGCTTCTGTTGTGACTAACAGTCAGCGTGGCTCCCAATTAGTCTTTCACACAAACACGACAATCTATACACTGCGTACTCGGCTGTCCTCACTCCTCGGAGTTCCCCCCACACTACAGGATATCAGATCATACATATTGAACACGTTTAATATTTGCGATTACAAATCAGTGCGGCCCCGATTGGATTTTTTGGATCTTAACATACCCCACACCACAGGATAATTTGGCAAAAAAAAAATCGTTAGAACCATCAGAAAATCGGGGCTTTGCTGACCAGAGACAGAAGGGGGAAAATCGGGCCCAAAATTGGGCTCATTATCGTGTAGTGTGTACCCAGCATAAGTTAATTCCTTAATTCCTAAAATGTTGCACACAAAAAAAGGGAAAATGGACACACCTTTCTGAGGATATCTTCTGCTAACGTGAGGAAAGCCTTCTCGATGTTGATGTTGGCCTTGGCACTCGTCTCGAAAAACCTAATGCCGTGCTCCCTGGCAATCTGCAGAGACGGATGAGAGACGGATGAATAAGACCGGGAAGGGTAGGAGGTGTCAGGGCCCAGTAGAAGAGTGAGATCATCTCCTGTCCAAAGCAACATGTGTAGTGTTCTTGGGCACTCTTCTCTTGTGCCCTCTCGTGTGTGTGTGTGTGTGTGTGTGTGTGTGTGTGTGTGTGTGTGTGTGTGTGTGTGTGTGTGTGTGTGTGTGTGTGTTATTAATAGACGGGATGATTCTGAAACATAATATAGGACTTGTTGCTAGTCACGCATGCCACCCTCCGACTCCTACCCCCCTACCCCTTTTGGAGACCCTCCTTGAGGTAGAAAAGGGAGGGGTAAAAGAAACATGACAAAATAGGACATACTTCGATTTGTAAACGGCTTGTAAAGACACAGCAAATCGAGTTGTTTTGCATTACTACAATCCTTTTTTGTGAATTAAACTGATATTCCAACTGAGTTAATTTAGTGTTGGTTATTTTTTGATTAACTTATTGCCAAGATTAACATTTGTTCTCTGCCATTGTTGAAATCAAAATCTATTGTGGTGTACTTGTACCTGCATTCCTCCGTTCGTAGGGCCATCTGGAGGGTCAAAATGCCACTATCACTACACCCATTGTAGAACTGGGACACCCTACATAACGCAGGAGCACGCAAAACGGAGTAGCAGTGGACCAGGCTATAGAAAGCCTTGGTGAAAGGCAGCCTGCACCAGCTCACCTGCTCTCCCTTGGCCTTCGGTACCACCCTCTTGTCCTCCATGTCACACTTGTTGCCTAGCAGCATTCTCTCCACGTCCTCATTCGCGTGCTGCAGAATGAAAGAACAAGGCCGATAAACAAGGTACACAATTAGTCTCCATAGCTTTGCCATCTTTCCTCAACCGGAGGTTGCAGGATCAAGTAGTCTGCAATGTGTCGTGACCTTGTGTGAGAGAGGTGGAGAAGGAAGGGGGGTTTGATGTCAGGATCTGTGCAAAAATGTCTGTTGACATGCACATTATGTCAAGTGTCCATTATAGTTAAATTATAGATTGAAATTGGAAAATTATAAATTATTTAAAAAAACAAAAAAACCTCAAACAATAGTAACCATTAAATTTAACAAAATGTGAAAATAAATAAATGCAAAACTGTTTAACCATTTTTAAATCATCTTAGAAAGGCTTTAAATGAGACCATTACAACCAAAGAAACCCTTCTCAGCAGTATAATGTGGAATACATAGTTTTAGTTCAAGGAAACATGGCCTGGTTACTTTTCCTTGAGCGCTATGAAAGACTGTTGGCCAAAAGAAAATCCTTCTGACAGGCATTCCAGGAAGGCCCATCTCAGCAATGCGTAACACAAAACACATGGAGGGTGCTAAAGGCTTTGAAACAGTACTTCAATAGCCCCGCCAACATATTCAGACTACTCATTAGCATTAAATTAGGGTGTACTACTGCCTTTATTTCTTAAGCTTCCTTCCCACTAGGCGACTTTTAAAGTCGGGGGCCGACTTCGACAGTACACGCTACACGACTAGGCAACTGGGAACATGCGGGTTATACACATGAAGACTATCTGATTATCAACGCTTTCTCTGGAGAAAAAAACTTGCAGAATACTTGTTTAGACAGGAAAAGCAAGACAGTGACAAATGACAACAACAACAACCACCAATGTTTGTAGAACCTTTGCACTTCCAGTTCATTTCTCTTTCCTTCCTTTTGACATCACATCCCATTGGCCATTCTTGATCTCAAAACATTGTACTACCAAGGGCCCTATAGTTAAACTAAGGAGCTCATAGCAGTACAATGGAGGTGTCGGGACCAATCGGAGACAAAAAGTGGTATGTACACTACACACAGATGGGTTACCATCAGTGAGATAGTAAAAAACAAATAGGTAGCGGCTGTTTATGTTGTGCCAAGTAAATCATTCGAAAAAGAAACATCCCTGTTCTGCCTTTTCTGTTAAGAATCCTGTCTATTACACAGGCTTTTTGTGAAGGCAACCGAAAACTTATGTTGAAGTTGAGGCCAAGTTTAATGACCAAAAGAATTGGAAATGCTAGTGGTGGAAGAAACGTGGGATGAGATAACCATTAATTATACATTATATATGGCATATTATTATGCCCCGGTACCACATGTCATATTACATGTCAGCCAGAAAGTGCAATTCAAAAGAACTGTGGCCAACTTCAATGAACGCTGTGTCAATAAACGCAACCTTCCTCTGACCTCATGACCCCAAGAAACCAAATAGCCTTACACTTCCCAGCACCTGTCAAGTTTTCCCACATCTCAAAACCAAGTCATCCTGTTGCTATACTCAAGAGACATCACATCTATTGGAGCCATCAGAATGAGCAGTTACTGCAAAATTATGCAAAATAGTGCCGTTAGAAAATTCATGCACTAAAGATCAAGTAGAAAAATGCAAAAAATAGTGTGATGCGGTGAACTGAACACCTGATGACTGGTACGAGTCCCAGTGTGTCTACCGGTGTCTTCCTGCCCAGGAGACAGGGTACAGCATGCCTTCCCTGGCACATATTGTAGACTGCCGTCAGGCCAGCCTCCACTTCGAAAAGTGCAGTCAAACTAGCCCCCACATTGTTTTGAGGTAGGCGTAGATACTAGGCATTACGGTAAGAGCGTGTAAGAACTGATTTCAAAATACAACAAAAATAGGATGTGAATGTGCTTTCACATACATTGAATAAATCAGTAGCCTATGTCTGTCAATGAATGAATGCATAAATGAATAAATACATACACATAAACAAATAAAATATTAATAATTAGTTAAATAATAAGTTAAACTTCATAAAGAATACATATTCTGATGTGGAATTTCAAAGTTAAAGCCTCTAAAGTGTCATATAGAAACTCTGTTCCTTCTAAAATCAGATTAGAAATAAAAGGAAACCCCATTTTCACAAACGGCAGTGTTTTTCGCTCCTACCAGACATGTGGTCAAGCTGTACAGCGGAACCAGAGTTTGACTGCATTTCATCAATGAAAGATTTGCCCTCAAAGCTCGCTGTCTTCAGATTGCTTACTTCTGCCTGTGTGGTTTGTTACCGTTACTGACGGGAGATCAGTAAGATTAATATTGATTTAATATTTATATTAAATATTATTATTTAATACATAAATATATTATTTATTTTTCTTTTTAGTTTTTATTAAAAAGTGCAATCCACATTTATATATTACATGTTTATTACGACTTTGAGTTATCTAAATATTGTGTGGTTAAATAAAGATATGTTATCCATATCAATTCATGCATCAATTCGTCTAATTTCATCATTACACGACATACGTAGCCTGGCCTACAGGAAAGAGCAGTTTACATGTTGACTGTATCCAGTGTTGTGTTGGTCATACTATAGAATGATTTGCTTTCGTTTAGTGAATAATACAGTAGAAACTTCTGTATTATTCACTATGGGAAAAAAACTAACAAAAAAACACATACTAAATCGCAATATTGGTTAAAAAAAAAATCGTAATTAGATTATTTTCCCAAATCGTTCTGCCCTACTGCAGAGGCATGGCAGGTTAGACATATCAGATGCCATACACTCCAGAGAAAATGGATTAAATGGCCCGAGTCTTCCCCAGGTAGACAGATAAACTTGACTTAGGTTATGACTATGGATTCCAAGGTCCAAGACAAGGGCAGTGCAATTCTAGGTTTTCCCATTTCCTATTCATGGTTAAGCCTTTATATGTGGCCTGTATGCATTACATAATCTCAGCAAAAAGGCTAAATGTTTCTGTTGTTAAGCTTTTAGAGTTGGACAAGACGAAGGATGAATACAAATAATATAAAAGGCAGAGATGAAAGTGTATCTATGACATGGGCTTTGTGGCTTCTTGTTCAATTGCATCTTGACTTACTGCCCTCTAGTGGCATGTTGTGTAGGATAATAAAATATCCATTCTTGATATCCATGGGAAAGATGGATAACATGGTAAAAATGATTTGGTTTAGCTACAATCACAGGAAGTCACAGCAAATACTGCCGCTTAATGTACTTTATGTATTGAAAATCCTCCCAAGATTACCCTGACTAATTCTTCCATATCCATAACATCCGTTGGGCAAGCAAAGGTATGTGCGTGTGCCTGCATGTCTCTCTCACCTCGTCGATATTGCGCAGCCATTTGCTGATGTTCTCGAAGCTCTTGGCGTTGGTGATGTCGTATACCAGCATGATGCCCATGGCTCCTCTGTAGTAGGAGGTGGTGATGGTGTGGAAGCGCTCCTGTCCCGCTGTGTCCCTGCAGAGAGACATATTGACAGACACTCAGCTTGCTGGCCAACCCTCACAATGCAATGTATTCCAAATAATTCAAGCACAAGCTGAATTACAGTTGTACCCAAGGTCAGTTTCCTCAAAAAGGACTGTCACTTTCAACCAAAGAACATAAGCCTTTCGCATTACACCCCTGCAAAAGAAATGGCTGGGCAGGTAAAAAGCAAACAACCATTTCTACCATGTATTCAGCACAAGACAACACATCAGATGCATTAACTGGAAACCTCCCAGAGTGACATTTTTACTGGCAACCAGACCATTCTCAAGGCAACGTCTTCTAGTATATGTGAATCTAGCCTGGGTAGAATGCAAAATGCTCATGCAATCAATGTATTTCAGATTTAAGTCTCAAATGACAAAAACAAATCCCACTGAAGGAGTTACACTCATCTAGTAGTTCCAATATAAATTACTAATTCATTACCCTCATAACTGTCAAAGGTTTAAAGGTAGAATCTATTTCACCTTTTCCATAACATATGATGATTATGACACTATTGTCACCCCAAAACCTCTTTAATAAACTAAGATACAAAACAGTGTTTATACCAGCTTGTGATAATGTTTTGCTGAACAATGATACTTTTCCATGGCAACTTGCCCTCGCACCACATATCCCAACATGCATCTCTGCTTACACAGGCCACACCCCCATAACAAGGGACTACTCATAATGTATTTCAGTGAGCCCAACTTGATGTCAATGACATAAGTCTGCACCAGAATAATGCTTCATAGACAAGAACCTCCTATGTGTTCTGGTGGTAAAGAGCAAAAGAAAGGTGAAATTAGAATTCAGTACAGCTATAGGGTTAATTTCAGCTCCACATGGCCTTCCCCTTTTGTAGTCCTGACTCCTCAGTACACCTCAGAGTTATTGTATTACATGTTTACAGTCATGAGGGTGACATGTGAGGCGTGATGTGTTCCGCACAAAATGGCAATCTAATCTTTCACAAGTGTGTGATAAACATTTCTTTCAATTTGAGGGCCTATGCAGTCACAACATCACACACATTAGCCATGGTTCTATTGCATTGTAGAGAAAAGTGACTCAAAGCCATTACGATAAAACAATTTCCTTCGCTTTGTAAAGGCCAGCGATAGTAAACGTAGCAACACTCGACGGCAGCGCTGCATACAACCATCTACATACAACGGCTCGGTCCAAAAACTCACCATATCTGTAGTTTGATCTTCTTTCCTTGTAATTCAACGGTTTTGATCTTGAAATCTATACCTGCAAAACACAAGAGAACAAGCTTCAACGTGGGCACCATGCAACTCCAAGACTACTTCCATGGCAAGTAATAGACTAATAATGGACAGCCACAAACAGGTATGAACATAAAAGAAACTGAACACATGGGGAGGGAAAAGGGGAGCAAAGGAAAATGAGAAGAGTACAAGGAATAGAGTGCAAGGCATGGTAGTTAGACAACATGTCAGAGAAGCAGACAGCGCAGGGCCATGGAACAGACGGCACTGTAGAAAATGAGTGACAATAAGGTTATCTCTTGTTCATTCTGCTGTGTCATCCGCAGGCTCTCAGTCCGCTATTAAACAGAGCGCCTGCACACAACAACCAAATGCTTCCTCAAGGCCAAAAATCACTAGCAATTGTTTGCGTTTTGCTCACAATCGTCCTCACATTAGAAGCAACCACATTGCTTTTTGCAATCCGAGTCCACATTCATCAAATATTTCATTTGGGACACCAACATATATTTTGTGCCACATACTATAGAGGTTATTCTGGTTTGGAATACTTAACATTAACATGATTAACCGTTAATACCATCTACTGAATTAGTAGTTTAACATGCAATAGTATTGAATAATCATACAACAATACATACAACATCAGGGTTCTCCCCAAACAATGTAATAGTGCTGCTGTGCCACCATGTTGCTTTCCAGCGCCACCCTGTAACATTTGTAAATTCCCTGACATTTAGTTGACAGTCGCTCTTTCCCTATTTAACTTCTGAAACTGTTACAACACATGTTTTATTTAAACCACAACATCACAATTATGTGCCAATTACTTTCCCAACTGTCCTGCCTTATAGCCTACTCTTCAGAACATCGTTATTGTTAAATACGACATGATTAATATTTTTGGTTTACAGTAGTAGGCTTAAATCCACACACCAAACTACGTGGACATATGGATCCCTTGGTCTTGCCAAGGCGTCTTTTGGAATCCATTCCACAATTTTTCGACACCATTTTTCCCGCCACTCCTTTACCGTAGCTACTACTACCTTAGCTACTACTGATGCTGCTAAATATTGTGTTTTTTTTATCGATTTCCGAAAGGAGGGCTTCAAGCTCCGCACACCTTCTGCTCTTTAATAGCATTTGTGGGGCGTCAATTATGCAAATTCACATTCTCAAACAATGCGCACTCGTTTATGGTGGAATCCTGTATGTTTACGCACCATTTAGGACAATTTCCTGTACTTACAAGTGTTTGCTGAGTTGTACGTATGCACAAAGGTAAGAAATATTGCAAATGTTCTTGCATGAGGCCCCAGGTCTTAAAGGGGACCTATTGTACAAATACGACTTTTTCTTGCTCTTACACGCATCAGGAGTTCATTGGGGAATATTAGACGGTGGAAATTTGAAATCTGAACCCGGCCACAAATATCTGTAGTCTCACCATAAAGCTGCTACCGATAAAAGTACAATTCGAGCCAGTAGTTATATAGCCAATAGCTCCTCAAAAGCACTTCCTGGTCTATAAAATGATCATTCCAGATGTCCACTGTGCATTAATAAAAATACACATTTAATTCAATCTCCAGAATAACCAATCAACAAGGAGAGAGCGGTTGGAAGGAAATTACCACTGAAAAGGATTAGTTCAGGGCTGGACATTGCACTACAGATGGAGTGACCCACATTGTTTTACTATACTATACTATCGTTTTGAATTTAATTGAAAGTTTGTTGATTAAAAAAGGTATACAATCAGGGCCTGAAATTAACTTTATCAACAACCAACCACTGTGGCTGCGGATTTAAAAAAAACACCATTCAGCATCCGTTCAGCATAGTCAAGTTTAGTTTCGTTTTCTCTTTTAATAACGTGTTGTTACTATAAGTAATGAAAGTAAGGCAATATGTGGAGCAGAGAGAGAAGCTCCAATCACAGACATTTGATGTTTATATTAGCAGGACTTTATTATACTTCACTTGCCTACATACACAGCCAGTGACAATGATGACTATCAATATCCCTCAGCGTCATTTAAGTCTGGGAACATTAGGATTCTTCCTGTTTCAAGAAGGGCTAAAAACCGTACTCATTTTTAATCGTTGAGTAAAAGAAACCTTGTTGTTGAAGCAGTCACTTCTCGCAAAGTACTGAGCTGTCAGCTTGCTTGGTTGAGCCAGAAGTTACGGCAGCGAGAGGCAGCTCTTAAGTCAGAAACAGCTGTGCTCTAGGTGGGACAAGCCCATAGAATAATGAAGGAACAGCCTGCCAAAGTGTGACTCACTGACCTCTGCACACATACCCCAGAGAGAGGGAGAGAACGAAATCTAGTAAGATGGGGGTTAGTGACAGTAAAAGGATCTACATGAGACATAGAAAGCATGGTGAAGAGATCCATGTTTTAAAAATCACACAAACAAACAAATACAAGTGTACGCACTATTAAATTGTTTGAGATAATGGCTGGGCAATATCAGGTTTGATTGTACATTTGGGTGGATTCACAGAAGAGAATGGCTGCATATCCCATTAGTTTTATCTGTTGTCACTAGGGGTGTGAACGGTTACAAAAAATTGTAAACGGTTACACGACCCCTTTTTATTCGTGTACCCGTTTTTTTGTTTTTTTTTTAAGTGGACCGCAGTCGCGCTATACGACCAATGGAGGGTGGGGGGGGGTGCTGCGCGGTGGGGGGGTGCTGGGTGGTGGGTGCTGCGCGGTCGGGTCCGCGGCTGGCGGGTCCGGTGCTGGGTCCGCGGCAATCGCGCACCCCCCCCCAATCACGCCGAATTTTTAGATTGATTGAAGATTTTGATTTTTTTTTTTTTTCAGTTTTCGTTTACTGATTTTTCCTAAACGGTTATGATTTACTAACCGGTTACACGTGTACACGTTCACACCCCTAGTTGTCACATGCATTCACTTTGTCCCATATATTTAGTACCTTAGGAATTCATTTATATCACATTATAAATATTAGATCCCATTTGTTCATGTCAGTTATGTTGGTTATACCTTTCAAACTAAATTCAGATGTACTACTTATACAAAGTTTGATGTTTTTGTGGACACATATCTGTGTATGATATAGGGCACTTGAGCTGTACCGAATTATACTGTAGCAAGAAAAATGTGCGTTTCCATTACAAATTCACTCATTGGGTCTTGAGAACATGTGGACTCACTTCCGATCTAAAACATGCGGGTCCTTGGCCTGAAACAAGTTCAGAAGAATTCACAGCAACCGGTCTTTGAGTTGCATAGAAGTAGATGGCTTTATTCATCTACTTTCATAGTTTGGTTTGGTGGTTCAGCTTTGATTGTCCACTTTTGGTGTGCAATCGTTGCGTGTTAGAGGAAATTGAGGCTTTTGTCATATCATGGTTTAGGCGGGGTGTCATATTCATATAGAAATGGAGGTCATCTCCTCTCCCTGTCGGCATCCGATTCCTGATCTGATTTCCAAATGCTCACGGTACAAAACAACGGAAAGGCTTAGTCAATTAACAACTTCCTATGCTTCCTAGATACTAGAAATCAAATGGCGACAGGCGGGACAGGGGAATGGCTTATTTTAGCTATACATGACTCCTCTAGAAATGATTGCATCTGACATGACTTCTTCCCATTAAGAGTTTCCCAAATTGGTGTGCATGGGAAATGTCTAGGAGGCTTTGCTTGCAATGTAGACCTATTTTGCATAAGTACATATCAACAGTACCATAATTACAAACTCCAGAAAGTAACTTACTTGGGCATTTCTACACAACTTGTTGCAAGCAGTGTGTCTGAAAGATTAATCAAACTAACAAATTGGAAAATCTGACAATTGTAAAAAAGAAAAATTAATTAATGTTTGGTTTTAAATTTAAGAAACTGTTCTTTAAGTATGAATTCAACTGTAGCCACACAAAACTATGGCAATCATCAGTTTCCATAAAAGATGTTTTAATGAAAAGAGACTTTTCAATACAACATTTCTGGACATGTATTCAACTATTATCTACACTGGCAGGGAGAGAGAGAGAGTTATAGTGCAATGACCGAAAGAGACCTAGGGGATTTGGAGAGTGGGGGGGGGGGGCGGGGTTTGATGAGAAATGGGGGGGGGTTTCCGGTGGTATTTTTAAGAAGCAGCTGTGCGTCTCTGTCTCTAAAGGTATGAGTGTTAGATGAGTGTCAGAGAAAGGCCCATCACACACCCACTACACACAGGCACAGACCCATAAATTCAGTAATACTCTTTGTGTTGGTCTCACAATTAAATAGCATTGCTGTCCTTTCCCCTATAGTCTCTGCATTCAATACCAAACATGTTGATAGATATATAAAGCTTGGAAAACAACCGAGTGTTTGTGTTAGTATTGTGAGACCCAATGATATAAAGTGTGCTTTTAACTGACCAGTTTTTTTGCATACATTTCACTTCATTGTGCACTAATTAACTTCCTTTTTCAAAACAATGCTCCATCAGCTATTTGCTGAATTCGACTGATGACTATGGAAACACTATGGTATGGTTGGGTCAGGTGAACTGATGACTATTATAGTCATCAGTTCACCTGACCAAACCCAACCATACCATAGTGTTTCTATAGTCATCAGTTCACCTGACCAAACCCAACCATACCATAGTGTTTCTATAGTCATCAGTTCACCTGACCAAACCCAACCATAGTGTTTCTATAGTCTATAGAAACACTATGGTATGGTTGGGTTTGGTCAGGTGAACTGATGACCAAGAGACTTGATCAACTCAACCATTTATTCCCCTCAAACTACTTGTCAACATATAAAGGCACATAATCATACTCTAATTATCATATCATACTAATTATCTCACTAGCAAAGAGGAATAGCTGGTCTTTCACTTGTCTGGAACACTACTTTTGCCTTGGACACTGGGTTCCATCAGGTGCAAACCGTTAACTTTTTAAGACAGAAAATACTTTCCCATAAAATATCCAAGAGCCAAAATCTGACCAGACCGCAGAGGCACATGCATATGCACCTCATGCAGGTCCAACACATGAACAAAGAACCTGCAACACACTACATTACAGGGCAAAGCACGTAGCATACATCTGTGCACCGGCAGCTTTGACCGCGATGCATACAAATGCAGTCTGCAGCATCTTTATAACAATGTTTTCTATTGTGGCCGTCCTTATCATCAGGCTGTCGGGCAGGTCGTCCACTCTGCACAATGCCACTCGCAGAGTACATTAAAACAACATGGAAAAAACGAGGACTACAATGGCATGGCGTTGCCATTAAAACGGGGCACGTGATCGCGCAAAGCGCAGGGGTGAAGGTGATCTCGTAACGTGGACCTCGGGTATCATAAACTAACACCGCGCTGGCGGCTGCACCTGTGTGGCGATGGCGACGTCAGAGAAACAGAAAGCGGCACCACCGCGACTGAATACCTTTACCACTGGAAGTCGCCACGTTACGCCGCTTTAAAACCACGACGTGGTCTACGCCACCCCCACGGGGGTGGCGTATTTAAGCGAGGAGGCGGACGACCATAAACGCAAGGGCTGTCACGGCCATGGCGTAAAGTAACACATATATATATAACCAACACACTCGCCTGTCGGCCTGTTGCTAACCGCCGTCGCTAAGCCCGTCCGAAATATGGCCACCGACGCGGGTCGATGGGACCTGACAGCCGTGACACTGCTGTCAATGCCCTCACGGAAACCCACCAGGACGGACCGAGTGGGTCCAACATGGGGGGGGTGGGGGTGGGTGGGGGGTGTTAGCGTTATATAGCAAGGCCTCGGCGGCGGCGGCGGCCCGCACGTTAAAGTTAGCCGGCTAGCTAAAGGGCTTGCCCCCACCGCGGTCCGACTAGCCCAACGTACTTCGCACCCGTTTCTCCCGTTGTTAAACCGGCGAGGCGCCGCCATACGTGGGGATACGCCAAATGTACTTCGTCCACCTCTGGTGAATCAATACCACTCAATACAGTAGTACCATCTTTTTATTGTATTTTTGGAGGGGGGGGGTATGTATTTAAAGGAGGTGTTGAGTGAAGCAAGCCTACCAGCCACTGGCTGCTGGTGCTAAATGTGTGTGAGGGCCCATCAGCACACTTGCGAAACAGTGTGTGTGTGTGTGTGTGTGTCCCTGGACTCACCTATGGTGGAGATGAAGGTTGTGTTGAAGGCGTCGTCGGAGAAGCGGAACAGCACGCACGTCTTCCCCACGCCCGAGTCGCCGATCAGCAGCAGCTTGAACAGCAGGTCGTACGTCTTCTTCGCCATCGGGGCAAAAAAACAAACAACGCGAGGTTGAGGTGTGTCTCACGAGCACCGACGAAAACAACTGACACGGTCTGTGCTGCTGGTGCTGCTGGGTCTCTCTCACGCCAAAGCCGCCCCCCCCACCGTCGCTAGCTAGCTAGCTAACTGTGTGTGTGTGTGTGTGTGTGTGTGGGGTTGTCCCTCCGTGTCACTTTGTGACTGTACCAATTTCGGGATGAGTTGATTAGCTTGAGGGAGCTAGCTCAAATACCCGCCCGAATACGTGTCAGAACCGGACCCAAAGAGAGGAGTACGGTGGTGGTACTGGTGGTGTCGTCCCCTCCCGGTTCGACCCGGTTCAACCTACTAACGGTATGGAGAGCAGAAAGCAAACAAGCCACAAAAAAAAAAAAAAAAAGTCTCTCTTCCCCCCCCCCCGCGAGTGATTCCTCTTTTCCACTCTTTCTTTCTCCCACACACAGTCGGGACAAAATGGCCTCTCTCTACACCCGTACTCTCCCCTCTTCTCTCTTCAAACTAATAAGCGAGCTAATTCAAATTCCCGGCACACCCCCCCTCCGACATACCAGTCCTGCTCGCTTTTGCACACACCTCGGCCCCCAAAAAAACACAATTTTTTACGCCACCTAGAAAGTGAGGCAAAGTAAAAGAGCCGTTCGCGTCCGCTGGTCTTGTTGGAGATTACGAGCCCGAATAGACGACCGCCGTCGCCTCCGAATGAGAGATGCCGCGGCGACACCCTAGTTTCCAGAGGCCACGCCCCCGCCCCGCCCCTTCTGTCAAAACGCGGACACGCTATTGGCCCGCGCCGCTGCCCGTCAAAAAACCCGGCGAACGCCATTGGCCGGTTTCGGTTTGACACAGAGCGATAGCCGATAGCGAGGCGTGTTTTTAAAATTGGATACAGAAAGACGGGTGAATGTATACTGCGTAACTATTTCGGACATGTGGGCTCAGATTGCTCCTGTTAATTTACTTCTCGAAATGTTGTCTCCCGGTCCAAAATGCCCACAAGTTGGCTGCGAAACGGTGTTTTTAATGACACGCTCGCCGGCCAGCGGGGACTATCCCAGCTGTGAGTCAGGCGAAGTGATGTCATCGTCTCTTCAGTGCTTGTTACGGGCGTTTCCCACATCCTCTTTTAACTTATAAACACACGTATTATTGTCCATACTAAGCAATTGTCCACCATTATTGTTGGCGTGGACGTGCACTGGTTTTATTCCACTATATATGTGTGTGTGTGTGTGCGTGGTGACTTATTATTAAAGCTATGTTTGGGAAGCGAGATTAGCTTTCCCTCTTCCGTCTGTCACAAACTTTTTTTAAGACACTCCTACTGGAATGTGAAGGGGCAATTTCTACTGCCATGTCCAGACTTGACACGGGGGGAAAAGGAGGGCTATATTGCAGATAGATAGCACACATGCACACACATGCACGCACACACGTGCACGTTAGTGGAGGATAAAGGGATGTGAGGTGGTCATGATGCACACAGCAGGCGGTGCAGCAGGATTCTCGCTCCTTCCTGCCTGTTTCCGCAGATGAAGCTGCTGCTGCACCCACGGAAGACACCACTTATCAGAGGGACATCATGTCCACACAGATGAGTAGTTTCCCTTTATGTGAAGTTGTAGGGTTCACTGAGGAGATGTGGAGAGAGTTGATCTTTTCTGCCTTTTTTCTCTTTCCACATTCCCCGTCCGAGATTGGGATCCTGCAACATGTACGTTAGGCCTCCAAGTGTTGTGTATTGTTGTCTTGCATTGTATTCTTTGTCGTAAACCTTGTCGTAAATGTTGGCACACACCGTTTACATGCGATTTACGACAAAACAATATGAGGAAAGATGAAAGGACAAACTAAAAACAACTATATTCACATTTTTTTAGTAATGCACACGAGATACAATATCACGTAGGCCTATCTTGTTCACACTAGTTTGAACCGTATGTCTTCTGATAAAATCCATATCGTCTTCGTCCAGCAGATGGTGGTATTTTGTCATATTTCACTTCAACGACGAGCTGAAATGTAGACCTACTAGGCATATAGCCTACCGTATGTTATATATGGCCTATGTAACCCTAACCCTCACATCTAGCCCCACTGTACTAGGCCTACCTATAGCCCTAATGCACTAGGCCTACCTATAGGCCTAATGCACTAGGCCTACCTATAGCCCTAATGCACTAGGCCTACCTATAGGCCTAATGCACTAGGCCTACCTATAGCCCTAATGCACTAGGCCTACCTATAGCCCTAATGCACTAGGCCTACCTATAGCCCTAATGCACTAGGCCTACCTATAGCCCTAATGCACTAGGCCTACCTATAGCCCTAATGCACTAGGCCTACCTATAGCCCTAATGCACTAGGCCTATGGGGGAGCCACATGTATGGCAGCTAATAGTCCTAGAAGGACTAGGTATAGCCTATAACTATCATTAGTAGCCTAATAGTATTAGTTTTATTAGACCCGTCAGTAGTATTACGAACATACGTTTAATTACATGAAAAAATATATAATATAATTGTAAAAGTGGACTAAAGACTCTTTAGCCTACTCCCAATAGGTATTAAATAGGTATTACGTAAAGACGACATTGCGGGCTACATATTTAATAGCCTGTGCACACCTATACCTTTTTTTTAATCGGAGGACTAATAATGAATATATAGTCACTCAATAGTTGAAAGCTGATTTTTAGGGGCAGCAGCAGTGATGTCAAAACGCAACTTCATATCCCATGATCCCCTCGCTCCCCCCTCCGCAGTAACGTGGGGTGTGGTTAGTCTTTGAAGTGTGTGTGTGTGTGTGTGTGTGTGTGTGTGTGTGTGTGTGTGTGTGTGTGTGTGTGTGTGTGTGTGTGCGCGCGCGCGCTTATGTGTGTGTGTGTGTGTGTGTGTATGCGCGTGCTTGTGTGTGCGTGCGTGCACGCGCATACGCGCGTGTCTCTAGAAGCGGGAGCGCGGCGCGGCAGTCCGCCGCCACGGTGCGCTACTAGGGGGGCTGAGCATCCGCGAGGTGGGGGAGATGCGGACGGCTTGTGTTGCTCCTCCATTGGGCGTGTGAGACGCGGTGGACACGCCGCGCGGCTCCGATGAATGGATTTGTACAATATATAGGCTAATATATATATTTTTATTTTTATTTTTTGGTCGTCGTTATTTCGGGACAATGTTTTGCGTCTTCATCCGCAATGGAGGGTCGACCTGAGCCTGAGACTGTAGTGTGCTGCTGATGATGAAGACCACGGATCCGTCTCGCAGGACCGGTACGGTAGGCGGTATGTTACGGTAGAAAAAGCGGTTACAGCAAGCCGGTTAACGCGTATCCCCTTTTTGCAACGACCATTGGCCCCACGTAGACACATCAGGTCATTTTTGAGCTAATTACAACCGTTAAATACCGCAATTAAGCCTTCATCACAGGCCGATTAAGGCTTCGGTATTTTGCGGTTCGGTATACCGAGACGTGGTCGTATCGTATCGGTTTGCTTACGGCGCGAAGCGGAGCCTTTCTCCATCACCATCATCATCATCACCATCATGTCGAAAAATAAGAGCAGCGAGTCTGTGAAGGTGGTGGTCCGCTGCCGCCCGCTGAGCCGCAAGGAGGAGGCGGCGGCGGGCGGCGGCGTGGTGGACATGGACCTGCGGCTGGGCCAGGTGGTGCTGCGGAACCCGCGCGCGCCGCCCGGCGAGCCGCGCAAGACGTTCACGTTCGACGCGGTGTACGACGCCGCGTCCAAGCAGCGCGAGCTGTACGACGAGAGCGTGAGGCCGCTCATCGACTCCGTGCTGGCGGGCTTCAACGGCACCATCTTCGCGTACGGCCAAACCGGCACCGGGAAGACGCACACCATGCAGGGCGCCTGGATGGACCCGGAGCAACGCGGCGTCATACCCAACGCCTTCGACCACGTCTTCACGCACATCTCCCGCTCCCAGTCCGACAGGCAGTACCTGGTGCGGGCCTCCTACCTGGAGATCTACAGGGAGGAGGTCCGGGACCTGCTGGACCCGGGCCACTCCGGCGCCCGGGCCCTGGAGCTGCGGGAGAGCCCCGAGACCGGCGTGTACGTGCCCGACCTGACGTCGTGCGTGTGCAAGAGCGTGAAGGAGATCGAGGAGGTGATGAACGTGGGCAACCAGGCGCGGGCCGTCGCCGCCACCGACATGAACGAGCACTCGTCGCGCTCCCACACCCTCTTCCTGATCACGGTGGAGTGCAGCCAGCCCGGCCCGGACGGCCGCAAGCACATCCGGGTGGGCCGCCTCAACCTGGTGGACCTGGCCGGCAGCGAGCGGCAGGCCAAGACGGGCGTCCGCGGCGAGCGCCTGAAGGAGGCGGCCAAGATCAACCTGTCCCTGTCGGCGCTGGGCAACGTCATCTCGGCGCTGGCGGACGGGCGCAGCGGCCACGTGCCCTACCGGGACTCCAAGCTCACCCGGCTGCTCCAGGACTCCCTGGGGGGCAACGCCCGGACGGTGATGGTGGCCACGCTGGGCCCCGCCCCGCAGCACTACGACGAGACGCTCACCACCCTGCGCTACGCCAACCGCGCCAAGAACATCCAGAACCAGCCGCGCGTCAACGAGGACCCCAAGGACGCCCTGCTGCGCGAGTTCCAGAAGGAGATCGCCCGCCTCCGGGCGCAGCTCCACCACAGGAAGGGCCGGAGCAAGCACAGGAAGGAGGATGAGGAGGCGGAGGCGGACGGCGAGGAGGGTTGGGAGAGGGATGGCGAGGAAGATACCGAGGGCGAGGAGGAGGTGGAGAAGGAGGCGCGGGAGTACGTGAAGCAGGAGGAGCAGAGGTTGGAACGGGAAAAGGAGGCCATCCGGGGAGACCGCTCGCTGTTGGCGGAGGAGAAGCAAAGGCTTCTGGGAGAGAAGGAGAGGATGATGGGAGATCTGAGGAAGGAGCAGGAAGCCGCGGAAAAGCTGACCGCAAAGTACAAGGTGAGCTGCAGGGTTCTGTGGTGAAGTTATGATGGTGAAACCACTACTGAAATCAAACTTAAAAAGCCATTGCTTGGTGAAACACAGGTTATGTATAAGCACTTTATGATTGGCTAAAATAGTTCCAGGTGATGTTCCTCAAATGGCAAATGACCTCACCAGGTATTTGTGTTGTCACTGGGATTTGATTTTAGTGCTATTTAGCATTATATTCGCCCATCATAGTCAAAATTAAGTCCTTAGTACACTCCATGGTAATCAATGGCGATAGACTTCTGTCAAGCCTCTTCAATTTCACATGCAAACCCTGCAAATGTCTCATGTTCACATGGTAACACGTTTTCCCAGGGTGGCTGGCAATAGTGCATACACACACACACACACACACACTTTCTTTCACACAGGCAAGTGGATCAGTGTAATCTTAGGAGTCATCATCAAAGACGTGTAGCTTATGAGAAGATCATGTGAGTTAAGCTGCTAGACTCTGGTCACACACCATAAATCTGTCTTCCCTGTTTAAATTGCAAAGGAAGGAAGTCCTTTTTTCCCTCAAAGTTTATGCAGCTAGAAAAAAAGGAAATTAAACCATTAAAACTAAGTAAACCTAAGCGGATAAAAGAACAAAATGTACATTCATTTAAGAAATGTCTTCCTAAAGACAGACATCTTTTATCGATTGTGGAGTGGTAAAGGTAAAAAAATCTGATGTACATGTTCATGCACACACACAAATATACTGCCATGTCACGCATTCACTGTCTTAAACACTCATGTACACACAAACACACACACACACACACAAACACGTGTACACACAAACACACACACACACACACACAAACACGTGTACACACACACACACACACACACACACAGTGGGCATCAGTGATGCAGTGGGACTTGCTTTCATGACTTGCAGTGATTCATGCCCATATCAAGTCACTCAGAGCAGAACGGCCGACTGCAGTCTATTGTTCTGTAGCCAACGCTGTCGTACCCAAGACTGATCAAACCAACGAAGCTCACTGTGCTTGAAACTTTGCTGACCGCAGAACAATCCATTTTGAATACACTATAGGGCACAAAATACCTATCTTCCAAAGGAAGAGTCTGAGCCCATGGTGTGAAGGACCGGCTTGTTTGTCATTAGAACAAATGTGAAACACATGACACACAGACACAGACCTTTGCTTGTGGGTATATAGATGAAACACTGATCTCCCATTGTAAACAAGAGAACAAGAAAGAAACAAGTACACAGCCTGCAAATAAGGTCTGACAAGAGTGCTTACATGGCGTTTGTAAGTCCCGGATACATCATTGGAGCTCAGTAAGCAATTGTTCCTTTGTCTTTTTAATCTTGTGCGTTAGAGGGTGTCCCCGGTCTCCTAACAAAGCAAATACACTGGTGGCGAGAAGCCCTCTGTGGTGCCCGGACATTTGACTAATGACCATTACAATTTCAATATCACAACACAATGTGCCTCAAGGACAAACAAGCATGTCTTGTACATTGTATATTATAGCCCTACTCGTTATATATAAAGCCAGTTCAAGGTGTTTTGCAGGACCGATTGCACACTGATTCGACCATAAATCAAAATGTAGCTGAATACAGATATTAGCAAGAAAACAAGTCATGAATCCAAAATACAGTTGACATGAAGGACCGAATGTACTGTATCTTGCAGCCTCAGCATATTGATGTAGCTGAAAATGACCTGGATTGTGGACTTCATGTATGAATATCTTGGTTAACATCAACCCACGTATGCTCATGGTGAAAGGTTGATATGGTAGAATTTACAGATAAACTGATAAAAAATAATAATAATTCCACTGTAAACTAACTATATCTAAGTATATCTTCCCGTTGAACTATATCTAGCCTTACTGTACACAAGCCAACCAAACCAAATCATGTTGTGTGTGTACCTACTCTCCGATATTCTTTCCAAACTGAAATCTCCAGACCTATTTCTCTGATTGGCTATGATTGAAATTGGCCAACCAATCAAAAACCCAACGCTCTCTGCACATTGCATTATTCTCTTTCGGCTCTCTGTTCCCGTGGGAGCTAGGTTGCTAGGCAGAAGTACGAGACTGAGAAAAGAAAACGCCAGCTAATTAAAATAGCTCGCAGAAACAATGAATCAAATACATTGCATTATCATACCATATTTTTTACAACTCACTCTGGCCTCCTTTTTCAGGCACACACAGAAACACACACACACACACAATTATACATACAATAAGTCAGACAATTTTGCAAGCTGAGTCAGCTGGTATCACTGCGGGGGAGCTGTTTTTGGAAAGGTCTTCCTCTCCCAGGTGGAGGGGAGCTCCAAATGTGAGCTACGCCCTGTGTTGTATCACTGTTGTATTGGCGTTGTGATGGTATCTAGCTGGTAGCTGCCATGATGGGGTTTTTCAAAATATAAGCCTCCTGAGGTGACATGAAACTCTTAGGCAATATGTTTTTCCCCAGACTACCACTCACTTTGGTAGGTCCCGGAGATGTTTCTTTGTGTTTTTTTTGTGTTCTTTAGTCAGGTCTCTCTTGTTGACTCTTGTTTTCTGTCACTCTCTATCACAGTGTTTCTGTCGTTCAGATAAGATAAGATAAGATAGGAATGAATCCCAGATGGGGAATTCTGCACACTGACTGATGAAATTCAACTATATTCCTTTTTTTTTCATTTTCTGCCAGGCTTGGAGACGGATAGTGATGTTAGGTATTTGTCTTTTATTAAGCTGATTTCTGCCACACAACAGGAAAATAAAGCAAGCAAGTCATAATGATGGAGAAAGCACAAAGCATACTGAAATTAGTAAGCTCAATTAGTATTCATTCGGATAAATAAACTGCCATATATCTTCTCCATGCTGTTTGTTTTTGAGGACAGGATGGAGAGGGCTAGCCAGTGCTGCTGTGTGGGTACAGTTGAAGTGAGAGTTGAACTGTACCCACACAGCAGGTATACAACGTATACCTCAGGGGTTTAGTGTTGGATAATATGGGATGTGTTACTGTTGAGCCGGTCAGCTGCAGTAGAGAGAGTCTGTCCCTGGGACAGGTAGACTATTCTTAGGACTTTTCTGGGTCAGAACTAGATACCGTCTCAGTTGTTGTCTCCCTTGCTCTTCCACTCTGCTTTTCTGGTCTCTCTCCTTCTCAGTTTTTATTTACATCTCTCTAGTCCTATCCATCTCTCTATTTCGCTTCTCTTTTCATTTATCGCTTTCTCCATTTCAGTTGTCCTTTTTCACGTTTTTTTCTTGTTTCATCCTTCTATATTTATCTTTCTCCATTTGAATCTCTCTCTTTCTTTTTAACCCCCTTTCTGTGTGTTTGTGTCTGACTTGTCTCTCATCGCCACTCTAAACTCCTCTGCTGAAGCCGTCCATCTGTTGTTAACCTTTTCCATGTTTTGTAAGTAGGTTAGCTGCCCTATAAATGGGTTAAAAGCACAATTCCGTCAAGGGATTGGGATCCGTCTATTTTGAAACACAACCATTACACATTACAACCGTCCATGTACAAGTGAGTGGAAGTGTTTTTATTTAGTTTTTACTTTTTTGTTATTGTTTATTAGTATTTCTATTGCTCTCGTCCTTTGACCAGTGCATTCTGAAAATGTAACAGAAGCAAGCAAACTTAAAAATCCCTCATTATGAATGCTATACATTGGACAGCAGCCACTGCAGCAGCAATATGGCTGTCTGTTCTCAGAGCACTGTCTGTGGCCAGTGTGTCATGTGGCTGGACAACATCCTGCCAGTTTCCTCTCGGCCCATATGCTTGCTCAGATACAATTGGTATTACCTCATGGGAAATATGGCACGCATTATGAACTCACACACATACATGTTTATCGACAGACACAGTACATGTATTTGCCCCCCCACACACACACACACACACACATGTTTTCATATGTATAATTGTATAGGCAAGCGACACATATAAACACACCACACACACACACACTCTCTCATACACACACACATACACGCACAGACAGCCTAGTGGGTAGAATGATTCTGTTTCCTGTTTATATATCTTGCCTTCCTGCCTAATTAGAGAAGGCAAGGAACTGATGAGGGAGGTTGTGTGTGTGTGTGTGTGTGTGTGTGTGTGTGTGTGTGTGTGTGTGTGTGTGTGTGTGTGTGTGTGTGTGTGTGTGTGTGTGTGTGTGTGTGTGTGGGGGGGGGGGGGGGGGGGGACGATATAGTAGAGGGAGCTCTACATCTATCAGCATGGAAGGCTGCACCACTGAAATATTGATGAATAGTTACTGTGTCCTTGGTGTGTGTGTGTGTGTGTGTGTGTGTGTGTGTGTGGGTAGGCACTATCCCTTTCCCTCCCGCAAGCAGACGAGTGAGACGGTAGAGTGTCTTTATCTGATTTAACCTGAATTTAAAAAAAAGAAAAAAGTATTGCTATAACCTAATAAACATTAAATGTTGCTATTTTTGATCCATGCCAATCGTCACCTAAGCGAGGGGAGCCTAGACAAATCTAAAAATAGTGCTAAGCCTGCCTGATAGAGATCTTAAACATGCCTGGTGCAACATATGACGGTGATAGCGACACAGAAGCGTATCTGCTGGGCCTTGCGTCATATAAATGTGTTTGGGCTCAAACACGCTCCTGGGGTTGGCTTGGCTCTGGCAGATCACTCATTCACTACTCCCTACTCACTATCTAGGGAGGTCTATGTAGAGGACTATATAGAGCTCACTACTCCCTACTCACTATCTAGGGAGGTCTATGTGGAGGACTATATAGAGCTCACTACTCCCTACTCACTATCTAGGGAGGTCTATGTGGAGGACTATATAGAGCTCACTACTCCCTACTAACTATCTGGGGAGGTCTATGTGGAGGACTATATAGAGCTCACTACTCCCTACTCACTATCTAGGGAGGTCTATGTAGAGGACTATATAGAGCTCACTACTCACTATCTAGGGAGGTCTATGTAGAGGACTATATAGAGCTCACTACTCCCTACTCACTATCTAGGGAGGTCTATGTAGAGGACTATATAGAGCTCACTACTCCCTACTCACTATCTAGGGAGATCTATGTAGAGGACTATATAGAGCTCACTACTCCCTACTCACTATCTAGGGAGGTCTATGTAGAGGACTATATAGAGCTCACTACTCCCTACTCACTATCTAGGGAGGTCTATGTAGAGGACTATATAGAGCTCACTACTCCCTACTCACTATCTAGGGAGGTCTATGTAGAGGACTATATAGAGCTCCCTACTCACTATCTAGAGAGGTCTATGTAGAGGACTACATAGAGCTCACTACTCCCTATCTAGGGAGGTCTATGTAGAGGACTATATAGAGCTCACTACTCCCTATCTAGGGAGGTCTATGTAGAGGACTATATAGAGCTCACTACTCCCTACTTACTATCTAGGGAGGTCTATGTGGAGGACTATATAGAGCTCACTACTCCCTACTCACTATCTAGGGAGGTCTATGTAGAGGACTATAGAGCTCACTACTCCCTACTCACTATCTAGGGAGGTCTATGTAGAGAACTATATAGAGCTCACTACTCCCTACTCACTATCTAGGGCGGTCTATGTAGAGGACTATATAGTGAGCTCATCGGCAAAATGAAAAAACACTTTCGGACACGACTCGGGTCGCTGTTAATTACGTCATTGCTGTCGCATAATTAAAACGTGCCAAATCAACATCGGCTGATGGACCAACCATAATAAATACTGGCATGCATTTTTTGTGATAAATCAGCATATCTTCCCGAATGAATAAAATCTAATATATAATAAAAATAAAACATTCATTTTGCATTTGTATGAAATGTTGCGTTGCCCTCTCTCTCCTCCAGGGATGTGCTTTCCTCTCGTCTGGCTGGCATTTTTCTTTTAGCGCAACGCATGATGGTATATAGTGCTTGTACATACTTTTCATGATGCATTGTGGGATACGATGAGTCCACTGTATAGGGTATAATAATTCTCACTATACATTCAGACAGCACTACCAAATGGTGAACTCACTATATAGTGGACTATTTAGTGAGTAAGGACTGATTTCGGACACAGCCTACAAGTTCCCCTGCGGTCGTCGAAATGGCAGCGAGATTGACAGGAAACAAATCGGTTAGAAATCAGTGATGGCTCTTCATTTAATTACGAATCATGATTGACAAAACTCTTGTACAATATAAAAATATATATATAATATGATGATTTTTCTTTTCTTTTTGTGTATGTGATCTATCCATTTTTCACACTGTCTCAATTTCTGTTTTGCCCTCTCATTCCCTCTCTCTTCCTGTTTATATCTCTCAACCTTTTTCTTTTCCTCTCTGTCTTCCGCTCACTCACACACACACTCATTCCACATTATGGCCCTAGTGTATTTATAGCAGCATGGACTTCTTCACCAGCAGGGCCTAGCTGTGATTGGCTGGCTAATGCAGCCCTTCTCAACATGGTGGGAGGGACTCTAGTCGGCATAACCGTAAAGATTTAGACATGCACAGATACACACACGGGCACAAATAATAATATTAGTGATGGATTTTTATCTGGAATATGACATGGGAATTGTTTACACAATATTGCTAAGATCATTTCTTCTTTATTCATTTCATAATTACGAAACTCCAATTCATTAATCAAATTACAAATACACTTTTTACACCCAACGGAGAACACTTGGAGAACACACTGATATACACCAATTCCTTTGTACTTGTGTGTCTGTTACAGCTGTAAGAGCTGACATGAGAGCTAAACATGCATGTATAACATAATGAAATCGTACAACCTTGCCTTTGCCTCTCACTGTTTTCTATATATGACCAGATATTGAACACATCATATAATATTGTCCAATATTTGGCCTTTATTGTTAACAACAATTAGGGGAAAGATAATGAGGATTCACACACATATATGCGCACACACACACACACGCACATGCACATACACGCAGTACAAAGCCTGCTTTATGTTTGCAGTTGGACACTGGACACAGATGAAGCCTCTAGGACTGGGAGTGGGTGGGGGGACAGTAATTGCGGGGGGGGGGGTGCTCTGTCAGAGGATTGTTTGATAGCCTCAGCACAGAAGCTCTCTAGCCCCGACCTTCAGACTACTGCCTCTGTGGTTCACTGGGAATCATGTATTCATGAGTGTATGCATGTGCATGTATGTGTGTGTGTGTGTGTGTGTGTGTGTGTGTGTGTGTGTGTCAGTGTGTGTGAAGGCCCACTCAAGCTTTGCCAGGAAATAGATATAATGACATCACTGACAGCCTATAGTTAGCCTCCTGGGATTTGAGTCAACCCCCATTCCAACCCCCCCTCCCCTCCTTCACATCTCCTTCACATCTTCTCCAATCAATTATATCCTTCTGAGTCATGGCGTCGGTGAAAACGCCAACCTTGTGTTGCGATGTGGACAGGCTAAACGTATAATATTTCTGAAAATGATGGCGAATTGTGGACGTGGCCTATAGTGCACTGCACTAACAGTGACAGTAAACCAAAGCCTTTCAAAATTGGCAAGAGGTGAAGTTTGATTTAAATTGTTCATTCTTGGCAGGACCTAGAAATCCCACTAGATCCAGGTACTATGTGGGTAATGATTAACACGGTGAACAACACGTGCTTCACACACCACTCTAATAAAGAGTGGATTCATCACACACTGCAATAGGAAATCTACTTTCTTGTGTGTTGTTCGTGTCGACCAACACACCTCGGTTGCGGCTAAGAATAGCCCTAACTCGATTGGCATCATAGACGTCTTGTTCAGCCCATTAACGTGTCAGCTGACCTTTTTGGTAATTGACCGCTTTCGAATAAGTAGTAGCATTAATGGATTAGCAGCAAGGTTTCATTACAACTACACATGTGGCCACTTTGATAAACAGCATACACAGCAAACTGTTCGAAAGCACTGATTTGAAAAGAAGAAAACAACTGATTTTTTGCTCAAAAGTTACCAATAACGGTAAATAAATCCAAAAAAGCGCCATCCCCTTTATTAATTGTCCTACGCTGCAAGCTAAGGGTTGGTGTGCAGCGGAGTATTGCTAACTAGAGTGTTAGTGATCCCTCTTATGAAACATTTTACTGGCCGCACAAAACTGGTCTATCCGGTATAAGGAGGGGAGAGCAGGCTATATGATGCAGAATAGACAGAGAAGGGCAGACACACGCCAGAGACGGAGAGAGAGAGAGAGGGAGAGAGAGAGAGAGAGAGAGACAGAGACAGAGACAGAGACAGAGAGAGAGAGAGAGAGAGAGAGAGAGAGAGAGACTGGCCTAGACTGAAATTCGCTCTAAGCTGCTCTATGCACTTGTTGGTGATATTAGTTCAACCAGCAGTTAATTTGTACCTTTTTTGTACTGCCTGCACAAAAACTGGTCTATCTGGTAGGGGGGGGGGGGGGGGTAGGCTACAGAGA
Source organism: Merluccius polli (assembly GCA_030340625.1). Lineage (NCBI taxonomy): Eukaryota > Metazoa > Chordata > Actinopteri > Gadiformes > Merlucciidae > Merluccius > Merluccius polli. The sequence goes on from JAOPHQ010002317.1 coordinate 133,625, forward strand.
ATGACACAGAACCACATAGATGGACTTGGGGAGGGAGGGAGGGAGAGAGAGAGAGGGAGAGAGAGAGAGGGAGAAAAAAAAACAGGGCTAGGCAGGAAATCCATGATAGATGAATCAGCCCTTTAATGAAGCTTAGTGATTATGGCACATCACAAGCTAGGCAGGCATACACATAGAGAAACACAGTCTACATGGACAGACACACACACACACTTGTCACAGAACACAAAGGCAGCAGTGAACAAAGAGGCTTTCTGTAAAGACCTGCTGCGGATGCATTCTCTCTGAAGGACATCACTGTACACTGTGTGTTTGTGTGTGTGTGTGTGTGTGTGTGTGTGTGTGAGAGAGAGAGAGAGAGAGAGAGAGAGAGAGAGAGAGAGAGAGAGAGAGAGAGAGTGCGTGCACGCATGTCAAATGTGTGTTTCTCTGTCTATTGTACACTAAGCATTTTTCTGTCCATTTATACACACACACACACACACACACACACACACACACACACATTAAGCAAAAACGCTTTTGTGTAGTACCCTGAGGTTGGAATGTGACCCACAAGCAGCCTCAACCCTTTTTTGGGCCTCATTCCATCTTTTACCCACCATCCCTTCTTCAAAGTCTTTGTTTTTTTTTCTCCAATGTTTGTCACTAATAGGATTCTCTATCATTCCTTCTCTCTCGCTCTCTCTCTCTCTCTTTCTCCCCCCCCCCCTCTCTTTCTCTCACCCCCCCCCCCCCCCCCCCCCTCTCTCTCTCTCTCTCTCACCTTTTTTTTCTCTCTCTCTCTCTCTCTCTCTCTCTCTCTCTCTCTCTCTCTCTCTCTTTGTGTTCCTGTTTTCCTTGAGTATCCGAGTTTCCTAGCGTAGACTTTCTGCCTTCAGGACAAGTCTCAGGGACAGATAATGACTGAATTGTGTGTGTGTGTGTGTGTGTGTGTGTGTGTGTGTGTGTGTGTGTGTGTGTGTGTGTGTGTGTGTGTGTGTGTGTGTGTGTGTGTATGTGTGTGTGTGTGTGTGTGTGTGTGTGCATAATTCCATTCCAAGACAGATTACATCACCAGAAACCCTCGGCCTGTAATCTCCACGGTAACCAGAGATGCAGTGCCTGGAGAAATGCAAGGAGCAGAATTGCTCCTAGAAAACTATCACCTAAACTTAGCCTTTATGCAAATCTAATGGTTCATATTTTTCCATTATATTCTTATAATACAACATTATTTCCACCAAGGCTCCATGACAGAAGCATGGGGATTGTATATTGATGTACTAAATTATTTGCGATCGATATTTAGCCAGTAGAGAGAATTGTTTAATCATTTCTAAAATCTGAACTTGAATTGATTTCTTTAAAATAGTAATATAGCGAGTGAATAATAGCCTGCACTGTATTGCCTCTAAACCTCTGGGACACACAGGCACACTGCAGCCAGTGTAGCTCCTTCAAAACATCTGTGAGCGTAGCTCCGGTGTAAAGTGTCGAGTGGCAGCATAACATTGTGCACCTTTGCCTTTATCTTTCTTTATTTTTCACCAACTTTGCCTGATGTGTAATCGAGGCTGTGTGGTGTTTGTTCTAGGCCATGGAGAGCAAGCTGCTGGTCGGTGGCAAGAACATCACGGATCACACCAATGAGCAACAGAAGATGCTGGAGATGAAAAGGCAGGAGATCGCTGAGCAGGTAAAATTAAATTTGTTTTGTTTGTTTTTTTTAAAGTATGCGGTCAATTGTTGACAACTGATTTAACAAATTACTCCAAAAGTATTTATTTAAGATTTTGCCATATTATGGTGTGGCCAGATTCACTGCATTCTTCTTTCATCTCTGCTCAATTTATTGCAATTGCTGCATCGAGATGCAAACATAAGCATCCCCTAGAAAGTTAAGGATTAGCATGCTAGAGGGAAGCTTCCAGCTTAGCCTTTTTGCTTAAGTTGATACGGACACTTCTTCTTTGATATCTGTTGACCGGTAATGTACTTAAAATCAGTGCATCCATGTCCCCTGAGGAGCCAGGCAAATATGTTTGAGTCATGATTGATAACCTGGTTTCTACACCATTGATGGCACAATATTGAAAAGTAAAAACATATTAGCATCCCTGGGATGAAATGGGAACGTTGTTTTGTGTTGTGGTCTTCCAGTCCAGCAGGGAGAGGGAGATACAGCAGCAGGTGTTGGCGCAAGATGAGGAAACCCTGGAGCTTCGAGAGACCTTTACCTCTCTGCAGCAGGAGGTGGAAGCCAAGACAAAGAAACTCAAGAAGGTAACACACACACACACACATGCACAATATAATTTCATGTCAGGGTGTTATTTTAACCCCTTATACCCATCACCCCCTGACCTCTGAACCCTGACCCTAAAGACCCCCTGCCTCAAACACAAACACTAAAAACTCAAATATTTTCCAAGGTTAGTCATGTGACTTTTTCCCCCCCTCTTTTGTTTTTGTGTTTTTTACAACTACGGCCAACCCGTTCTGTCCTGCTGCACAGTTGTGACCCCGGTGTATCTAAACCTATGGAAACAAAAACAAAAGATGACCACATAGTTCTGGTCCTACACATGTGCAATCGCAATGCTCTGGCCCGGGGGGAAGATGCTCTGGCTTTCATTCACACCGCGCACCGAGGTTAGCTCAGGAGGTTCTTGTTCTTGGTTCTTAGCTCTTGTTCCCTGCTGAACTGCAGAGCTAGTTCCTAACTGTGGTGGCGGCCTTGGACGGAGTGGAAGCACGCCACCCTGGGCTAAGGGCCAAAGCTAGCTCTGAGGGTTATTGGGGCAGTGATCCGTGGGGACGGCTCAGAGAAAGTCCAGCCTGAAAGCTGAGCAGGGCGGGCTGGGGGGGGGGGGGGCAGCAAAGGGGGCTGAAGGCTCAGATCGCCAAGCTCCAATTGGTTATTGTTTTTTGATTGTGTTTCTTTCTCGGGGAGGATTCTGCTGATGCCCTCGTTGTTGCCATGGGTAACCAGAGCTTCAGCACTGTGCAGACTCATCTTTATCTATCCGGGAAGTCCCTGATGATAGAAGGTCACCTGTCTCTCTCTCTCTCTCTCTCTCTCTCTCTGTCTCTGTCTCCTCTTTCTCATTCTCGCTCTCTGTCTCCATATTGTTTTCCATCTCCTCTCTCTCTGTCTCTCTTTCTCTCTCTCCATCCCTTTCGCCTCTTTGTGTGTGTGTGTGTGTGTGTCTCTCTCTCTCTCTCTCTCTCTCTCTGTCTCTCCCTCCCTCAGCTCTATGCCAAGCTGCAGTGCATAAAGGCAGAGATCCAGGACGTGAATGACGAGCACGTGAGGAGCAGACAGGAGCTGGAGCAGACTCAGAATGAGCTGACTAGGGAGCTCAAGTTCAAGTGAGTGAGACTAATGGGCTTATTAAATGTCACGTTGAATCCACTTCTTCCACATGCACGCACGCACACACACGCACACACACAAATGTAATATTATTCATTGACAGTCATCATGTAAATTGTAAAGTTCTGAGATCATTGGTGAAATGAAAAATACATGGTAATTGGTAAATGATCCTATCCAACCTGATGATGCTAATATAGTGGGTATATTTTAAACAGGTATACTTGGTATGTGTGTGTGTGTGTGTGTGTGTATGTGTCTGCGTGCGTGCGTGCGTGCATGTACTCTCCAGGTACCTGATCATCGAGAACTTCATTCCCCCGGAGGAGAAGAACAAGATCATGAACAGGCTGACGTTTGACTCTGAGGAGGACCAGTGGAAGTTCCAGCCGCTGGTCCCGGCCGAGAGGTGAGCAGGTGGCTGTGGGTTTAATTTGCGGTGATGAAAGCAGGCCTACTAACAGCATAGTGGACCAATCGCATGATCACAATCACATGGTCTAGTATAAGGAAGAGGAATATGCTGATGTTCCCAATATTGATTACCCCCCCTCCTCCTCCTCCTCCTACACACAATGTTCAGCAAACTCTCCCAGATGAAGAAGCGCCCGGCTTCCGCGGTGGGATACAAGCGACCAATCAGTCAGTACGCCAGGGTTGCCATAGCGATGGGGGCTCATTCCAGATACAGGGTAGGTTGTGTTCTTCTGTGTGGATATGGCATTATCAATAACCGTTGCCCTTGTATTCAGTATGCGTTGCGCTTACATTTTGTTTTCACGGCCGGTTTCTTCTGCAGGCCGAGAATATCATGTTCCTGGAACTGGACGTGACTCCGCCCACCACTGTCTCATTGGACCATTCCCCGAAGGCGGAGCCCAACCACACCGTCTCGGCAGGCAACTCTCCCACCAAGGACAAAGCTAGCCGTGTCCGAAAGTCTCGTTCCTGGTAGGCAAACTAGGCATTCAGCTAGACTGTTTTCACACACGTTTGGAAAAATCAGGTATTCATTTGCGTACACGGCCCCAAATGTAATTTTATTAATGCCATTAATGCCATTATTAATGACAACTGTCGTCATACTGTTTGTTTTGATTAATCATGTGGGGATAGTTCTATAAAATGTGTGTTTCACCCATGCATGCTAATCAAGCTATCTACTTCGAGTTTGTTTGGAGAAAATCCATATTTTATTGTCTTGAAAGAAATCCAATCCAGTCAATAGCTTGACACCATCTGCTATACTGCTATCCCTATTTCAGGGCAGTTTGACTGTCAGGATCAATTATTATTTGCAATTAGTCGACACACCCTTTCCAGGCAGTCCTAATTTTCAGTTTGGTTTCCAATTGGCTTCATAAGAGTGAATAACAGACGATGGATGGTGCATCCTGCAGCTGTCATAGTAATGCTATCCACAGCCATGTGTGAATTTGGGTAATTTATTGCCCTCTTTCTGTGTGCAGGTGCCAGGCCCCCAAGAGCATCACTTCCTCCTCCTCCAACGTTTCCTTGGCAACTTACAACACTGCCACGCCCACTGCCGCACAGTAAAGAGATCGGGAGCGATGGCTAGGGACTATACACATGTGTATATATATCAACAACATATATGTTTATTTGAAAAGATTTTTTTAAAGTTATTTATGTTTCTTAATCTCTGAAAATTCTTCCAAAGACCTCCCAGTCTTGGGAGGTGCCACCAATGGGACACAACTACAACTATCATTACTGTTATGGCTATGGCTTAAAAAGGACAATGTATTTATTCAAGGACAGGGGAATTCACTCCATAAAAAAACCCATGAACTCAAAAGAAAGAGCGTGGAAAAAAGAAGAGGTCCTGATTGGCCAGCTTGTTTTTTTGGATGCAAAGACTCAATTACCCAGACTGCCTTGAGGCACACAGCTAGATATCCTCACAGCCCCTTGGTTGTCTCTGGACATTCCTCATCTGCATGCATGAGGAGAGGAGCCTTCACCCCCCCCACCACCCCCATCACTCAACACATCTGGACACATCTGTACATTCTGACCAGACCACGCTACTGATGTACACAGAAGTGTGTAGTGTGTCAGACACACACTACTGCTGTGTGTGTTTGTTGATGTGTGTGTGTGTGTGTGTGTGTGTGTGTGTGTGTGTGTGTGTGTGTGTGTGTGTGTGTGTGTGTGTGTGTGTGTGTGTGTGTGTGTGTGTGTGTGTGTGTGTGTGTGTGTGTGTGTGTGTATGCGTGAAAGACTTTTCTGATTGTGAAATGTGGTGCCCTTTAAAACCTTTAAAACAAGCAGGTACATGTAAACTACTTGGATGTACTGTAAGATATCTGTGTACATACCTCCTGGTTTGACATTTTATATCCTGGGATATTGGGGGTTGGGGGCAGGGGGTTCTTAATGGTCAACATTTTTTTTAATTGATCCTCCTATTTGCTTGAAGCATGATTCGATTCTAGAAAGTGTCGCCTCATGCTTTTTAAAAACCCCTAGGAAGTCAGAGTGGGGTGAAAAGTGATACCAGATGGAAGATGTAATAGTAGTTATTTTGAAGTCTGAGAACGTGCAATCTTTTCGTCTTTTATTTAATTATTTTGAGTTCCAACTAGGGCAGAGGACATTTTTTCTTATTCTTTATTTCATCATTATTGTATCACTTTTCTGGGTCAATTCACTCAGTATCATGTCATTTAATAGAAATGCCTTAAAAATATATACATATATACAATGACTATATAGAAATGTATAGAAACTATAAATAACAATGGCACAATATGGCCATGTCCAATTGCCTTTGCACCATCTTACCGATTACCACGAATCAAGTGATTGATTTGCTGTACAGGAAGCCGTAGTTTTGTAAAAGTGTAAGTAGAGCTGACGGGCGCTTGGTTAGGCTGTGGTGTGTTGTCCAGGGGTGTAGGGTTTAATGTCCTGTAAATAGGTTCTTTAATGGCCAGAGGTTAAGAGAAACAGACAGAGGGGATGTGGGTAGGCTGACTAATCTATCCCTGTATTATTGATGTCCGAGCTCCAGTTTCAGTTGGTCTCCCGCCATACACACAGGAGCGAGCACAGAGCAGCTCAGGTCTGACTACTGAACCAATTGGCATTACAAGGAGGCATTTTCTATTTTTATTTTGGTGTGGTCTAAGCTTGTGTCTTGTGTCTTTTTTCTTCACCATTGTGGTCCACAATTGACGTTTGACACTGTCTCCGGAAAAATGTCTCTGAATCTTGTTGTTTTTTTGTATGAATAGTAGGCTAATGTCTGAACGTTTTAAACACATGAAGCTGTTGATTGGTTAATATGCACAGTACATACAGTACAGTACATTAGCTGCCTTTGTCAGTCACACTGTTGTCCATAATTCCAAGTGACTTTAAAAGGTATGACATAACAACAACTTTAATCGCATCTCAACACTGAAATAACAACTTACAGCAAATTGAATGAGGAAAAGACACACACACACAATGTGTGCGTACTAATCGGTGAACAACCAAGGAGACAACATTGAAGAGATCTTGCATCTGCGTCAACTCTTGGATTGTGGAAACCCCTGCCTCTCCCTTGTAAACACATATTATCTAAAGTGTTGTATATGTTATAAATGGTCTCAGTGTACAGCCTCTGGATTTAAATGGTGCAACTATCTATTGTAAACTGTTTTTGCATCACGGCCAGTGCAGTCCATTTAAAAAAAAAACAAGGGACACATTTCACTGGCCACTGCAAAACAGCCACACAGCTGACCTCTGGCAAATGATCAAAATGTTCAGGTATTAAATATGGTCAAGTCACAGGGCAGACAGACAGACAGACAGGCTCAGCTTTTTGGTTTTCAGATTATTTTCATTTTAGAGCCATTCATGTCACTGTTAGGATTTAACTTAGTCCACTCTCTTGTGTGTTGCTTGAAGCAGAAATGATGCCGGTTTGATTGACAGGGCGTGAACATTGGTAACAAAGCCATTCATTCCACAGTGGGAGAAAAAATGTAGTTTCCTCTCTTACTCTCTTTATAGGATACATGTATAGAAACAAACCTTGCCATGCAAGAATCAACCATCTACATAGAAAAGTGACCATGAGTCAATCACAAGAGCTGTAAAATAGTGTGAAAATATATACATGAGGATGTGTGGGGATGGTGGAGGGTTGTGTGTGTGTGTGTGTGTGTGTGTTTATGTGTGTTTGTGTGTGTGTGTCTGTGTGTGTGCGTGTGTGTTTGTGTGTGTGTCTATGTGTATGTGGGGTGGGGGGGTGGGTCGCAGGCAGTATAGGATGAGTTCGGAAGGGAGCCTGTTTCCATGGTAACGTGCCGTGAGAGGGGGGGAGGGGTTTGTCTGTGTGGTCGGTCCATATGTAACATAGATACCTTATTATGGTTGAGCTCGTGTCTGGGCGACTGCTGAAAAATAATATATATATATAATTAAAACAATCCATTGATACTGTGTTGTAAATGCCCCTTTGTCCAATCACCTTTTTCAAATGTAATTCAAGTCGATCGTCATCATGTTTGTTTTTTTTGTTTAAAGCCATAAGTTACATTTCATTAAAATAACCATTTCAAAACCTGTCACACTAAGTTATAAAAACCTAATAAAGGTGCTGTGGTAATATTTAAGAGCTATAATGTGAGTGTACTTGTTTTGGGGTGGTTTATTTTCAAACTCTTGCTCTCTCTTTAAAATGACCCACAGCAGCTTTGATGAGGTGAGAGAGGCGGTGTGGAGACACAGACCGGTCTGTGTCTCCATAGTGTGGAGCGGCAGACCGGTCTGTGGCTCCAGTGTGGAGCAGCAGACCGGTCTGTGGCTCCAGTGTGGAGCCACAGACCGGTCTGTGTCTCCATAGTGTGGAGCGGCAGACCGGTCTGTGTCTCCATAGTGTGGAGCGGCAGACCGGTCTGTGTCTCCATAGTGTGGAGCGGCAGACCGGTCTGTGTCTCTCCACACTGCCTCTCTCTCTCTCTCTTTGAAATCACAAGGCGCTGTCAGGTGATAACAGACACACCCAACAGCGTTTGCACAGAACAAACCCTCTGGTTCATGCGTCCGTGTTTGACGCTGACTCACTTGTGGCTCGCCGTCGTCGGCCGGTGATTCACTTTGAAGTGACGCGCAGGTCTGTAATGGTGAGTCACTGAATGGGCCTATACGGGAACAACAGCTTACAAATAGCTTTGTACAATCACATGTTATTCAGGTGGAATGAGAAACAATGATTCTGCTCTAAGCAATTGATAGGCCCGAGATTACACTATGACACATTCAAATAAAATAAACATACAACAGGCAATTATTTAAAGAGCCTGAAATTCCTCATACGGTCAATTATGGAGCCGCTGACGTCCGCGTGGATCCGTAATAACACATTATTAAAGCTGTGAATAGAGAAGCAGTCCGCTTTCCTCACGTCCAGGACGGCCTACTAGTGGAGCCTGGAGGAAATACTGGCCGATGCTGCCATCTGCTGTCACTGTGGATGCTGCTGCTGCTGCTGCTGGTGGTGTG
>JAOPHQ010002318.1:0-72500 GCA_030340625.1 Merluccius polli
AGCTTCACGGTCCATATAAACCCACCAAGATGGTTTAGTCCTATGTTGTAGAAGTAGGTCGGCCTACACCAGATGTGAAAAAAAAACCCCGGAGAGATGTAAAAGCAAACAGCAGCGAGATAAGTTAAATGACAAGATGTGTTATTTGGGAGTGTCCCACGCGCGTATTCCCAACACCGTTATCTCTCCACGTTTCTTCAACCACGTACTCCAGTGCGTTTCCATCACTCAGTGACGAGGTTTAGGACAATAATGTCATTAAAAGTAGACGTCAGCTATAACTTTAACACACTTTTTTTCCATTTTCCTCGACGCTCTTGAAAGTATCCCGTTATTCACCCAATATGGGGTCCCGTCCAATTGTATTCATCCACGTTGGCTATGTTCAAAAAGAAAAAAAAAGAAAAAGAAAAAAAAAAGTTTATCCAGCAATTCATGTGTGGATACAGACAAGAGCTGAGATGGTGTTCATGGGCTCCTGTGTAATTCCCAGTAAGTCCTAGTGGTCTGTCTGCGTCCTGTCACTCTCCGCTCACCGCCCCGAGTGCGCGCATAGCGGAGCGTCCGCGTGGTCCTAGCGCGTCCACGTCACCCTGCAGGTCTAGACTCTGGAGGAGGAGGAGGAGGCTGAACCTACACTACATACACTAAGGAGGAAGTGCTATGAACTCTACTTTCTATATTTAGCTAAGAGGTTTTTTTGTATACTGTTTATTGAAGAGTTTATTGTTCATCTTATATTGTATCTTTATATAGGCTACCTCTTCTATTTTTTTAAGTGTTTTGTACACTGCTGAGAAATTCCATTTTCTTTGAGGGAGTCATCCCAAAGGGATCAATAAAGTCTAAGTCTAATGATGGAGAGGGTAATTAAAGGGATGGAAAAATGTGACGAAAATTTGAAGTAAGGCAAAAACACTAAAGGATGATATCTGCTGAAGATTCACTAGGCCTGCAATCCAGTATTGCCTTCCACCAATAGTAGGCCTATCATTAATGAAATACACACCAATAGAATTTTCTCACCAAATAAAATAACCCTTAAAGCCTATTAGCCTAAGTGTCTGGTAGGGCTGATAAAACCTATTTGGGTATTATTATTAATATTGACTTATTGTGATAACCGGTTTCGTAGTCTAAAACGATATGCAGATAGATCCTCAAAAGTATCCAAATATTTAAAACACCAAGAAGAAAGGTTTTAAAGTATCAGCTAGACATCGATACAGGTCCAGTATGGATGTCCCCCTACAGAACCACACAGTCCAAAAAAACACACCAGTTCTTAAACCACCTCAAGGCCTTTTCACTCAGACCCTGTGTGTTGTGTGTGTGTGTGTGTGTGTGTGTGTGTGTGTGTGTGTGTGTGTGTGTGTGTGTGTGTGTGTGTGTGTGTGTGTGTGCGTGCGTGCGTGTGCGTGTATGTGAAGTCGTTTCCAAAAACATTGAACTTCAGATTTCTGTTTAAAAAAATATTTTTGGATATACGAGTAGGGGAGTATAAAGAAAAAAAACCAAAACCAAAAAAAACCGTAGCGATAGAAATCTGGAGCGCATTTTGAGACATGTAAAGGTGAGGCAGCTAGACAGCTCTTGAAGGAGGACTTCATGCAATTGGTGTTGACGTGCGCTGGGCGGGTCCACATCCGAGACGCTCAGGTCCTGGTCGGTACAATGTGGGCTGTGTGCTCCGACCAACGCAGCGGCCCTGGGTCTGTTAGTCCTGTACTGGGTCTGTCACGGGGGTGGTACTGGATATGTGACGGGGTCGGGCTCCCCAAACCCGGCCAGAACCACTAGCGGAGGAAAAAGCCGAAAGGCGCAGATGGATGGATGGACTCAGCGCTGTTTATCCGGCCTGTTGAAGCAGGCTTCAAGTGGGCCACCAGCCCCACCGTCTCCACGGGGCCGAACCTCCTCATCTGGAGAGCACAGTTTCCATTTGAAATGTCACGTCCCGAACTGCACATTACATCAAATTGTACTTAATGGCATCCAGACAAACTTTAATGTCGTTCCAAAAAACTCTCTCGCATCGCGCACCCCGCAGCCCCCTCGCTGCAATCCCCCCCCCCCCCCCCCCCCCCCCCCCCCCCCCCCGTGCGCACATCTGGAGCACATTTCAGGTGGGGTTAGGGGAAGAGAGGGGGGGGGGGGGGGGGGGGCTATTTCGTAAAGAAAAAAGGTAGACATGTTGGGAAGTTAGGGGGCTGAAAAGTAGGCTACACATGAGATAATGTCTCGGGGAGGATTGGGAGAGACGTGAGATTTTCGACAGTGGAAACAAATGGACTCTTTCTTTCCCTCGGCGTTGTTTATATCACGTTTTAGAATAGGAATTTGAGTACAGTCCAGGGTCTAAATCTGGCCCAAAATCTGGTCTCCTTGATTGAGGTACAGCTCATTCTGGTCCGCAAGCCAATGGATAAACAAAGCCGAGAGGACCCAGAACATGAGGGTCTGCGGAACCGCCGGGAGATGCGGCACAGCCGCAGCTTTTCCTCTAGGATAGCGCGACATCTAGTGGCGGACTTTGGTTCTGCATGTCCTCGCCGCGACCATCACACAGCCAATCACCAGCCCCTAATACCAGTGACTGCGATGACCCATTGGCATTATTATACAGCCATGACATTCATTAACAAGTTGGTTCTCTCTCTATATTATGCATTTACCCTGAGAGAAGAAAACAAGCGGTGTTTAATCGATCGATGCAGTTAAAATTAAATGATATGCTTATACATCTCTAGACCCACCCAAGTTGTTGACCGATTTATCAGCCCGACAACGGTGGAAACGCTGCCCTCCTCTGGTCCGTTACATAGTCTAGAGACCATTGTATATAAAGATATCTTTATATACAGTCTATGGTCCAGAACCATAACCCTCTCCTCAATGCAATAAGAGGGTTCCCATATGCATATAGGGTGGCAGGAGATTGCAGACATAAGCTATAGATATTTGATGATCCATTTTTGTGTATATATATATATATATATATATATATAATATATATATATATATATATATATATTTTTTAAAAAGGTCTCAGACATCCTGTACAAACGTAATGATTCATAGCCACGAGGAAACTACCACTAATCACTAAGTGTGTAGTAGAGATGTGATGACATGCACCGGGACATGCATATTACCGGCAGATTGGGTAAAAACTACTTGTGTGGAAACAGATGCACAAAAGTTAAAGTTGGGGTCGCAAACATTTTCAAAGCTAGAAATGAGTTCATGGGCCAAAAACAGCTGGGAACCACTGCCCTATGGCACCCTTTCATCTCCTAGGCAGTATAGTATACATCTCTAAGCAGGTTTAATTACAATTTATACAGCATGTCTCCACTCTGTTTTTTTATTGTCTTTCTGTAGCATTATGTACATTTAGTGCTAAATAAGGGGGTAACCATGCATTTCTCTTTATATTATACAAACCCTAGACTGCAAATTACCATTTCTATGACCACCCTTGCATTGCTGTAAATGACTCAAGTCTGTAAACAACAACATGGATTGCAAACATCCAGCAGGGATCAGTCCAGCAAAGACACATGGAATGTAAAACTGGGGGTTTGTAATCATGTGTTATTAAGAGGACAAAAAGTATGCTGCGTTTCAGCAGAAACTGCCTATTCACTCACCAAACATCGACCAGAGAGGGACGAGTCAATGTAATCTGGTTTTGGTTATAGGAGAATGAAAACATGCACGATGGTTTCTACATGGCAAGTGATCACACCAGATCTAAATACAGCCCACCTACTCATTGCTCTGTGTCACGGACATCCTCGTAGTGGAGCTGAGCCCCACTGCATGCTTTGGTGCATGAGCTGTATTGCCATCTACAAGGCAATGGACATGGTAACCGGGGTATTTATCAATGATGTATATTTAAGAACATCATTGTAGAATTGGTATACTTGTATGCAAAACACCAAAAAGTCGTAGATCCACTGGACAAATGGAAAATACCTATAGCATTGGGTTTCAAGTTGGAGTTTTAAGCCACTGAAGGCTTATTGTAAGGCAATACAATGTATTTGTAAAATTGTATTTCCATATGTTTATATTGCATTGATGGAACGGTAGGAAGGCAAATAAGTCACCAAGGAAACAAATCTGCCAACTTTGATCCTGATTTCAATGAGGAATTAAAATAGTTTAGAAAATGACTTCCTTCACAGATTATCCAGCCAATTATCCCATTCAGCCCACAATAGCCAACATCATTGAATTTTAGCTTTAAAAAAAAACAGGAACAACAGCCATTTTCATGAGACACACGTTGTGCTGTGTGATTTTATTAAGTGCGATATGGTTGGAAACATACTGTTTGTTGCTCTGAGTATTTCCATTAACAAGACAGGCATAACATAGGCAATTCACCTCACTCTAAAGTCCATTCTTTTGCATACGTTATAGATTTAAATGCTCTATAATGGAGTGTTCAATGAAATCAAAGAAACATCAAAAATATGTATATTGCATAAATCAATATTCCTGTGTAAGCAAAAATAATATCTCACAATTTATTTGCAAATAAGTAATGTTTCTGGGTTTTTTTCTAAACAAGTTGTGCTTACAAAATAAAATGTAGAAAAACCAAAACAAGTGATTACAGAAATTATTTTTGTCGCAAAGAAATAGAAAATATGAACAATGCAGGCACTTCAAATCAATAAGTTGATCTCATCTCTCACAAGTCTATCAGCCACTTACACAAAAAGAAAAAAAATATTTCCACACACTCGTATGCATATAAACCCAAATGCAATAAAAAGGCATGCAGACACCAGTGCACATACATACACACACACACTAAAACAATTACAATTCAACGTCTGTGTACAGTACACCTTTCTGAATGGCATGGAGTTTTAGTGTTAGATATTTTTGGTCCCTTATTTAAATATGGGTAGGGGGTTCAGAATGTATTCTTTTGTCATCAATTCAGATGCTTACAGCGTTATGGAACCAGTCCCGCTTTGTTTCTAAGATGTTGAAGAATAATAATAGGACGTAGCTTATAATAGAGACATTCGTCATTAGTCAAAAAAAAAGAAAAAAAGAAAAAGAAATCTGCCCTGGGTTGTAGACCGTTTGGGCAGATAACATCGAAGGCTGACTTTGGGGCAGGTGGGCAGGCGGGCAGGAGATTCTCAAACGATTCCAGGCCGGTAATAAAGGGTGACGAGGTCACGGAAGAATATGCTGAAAACACACGGTGGAACCTGTGGAGGGACGAGGAGAAGGAGTTGCTCCCGGCTCCCCGGCCCAGGGTCTATTACCTCACAGCCTGGAGAGGAGATGGGACGCCCTGACGTAAGCAGGGGCAGAGGCGGATGGGCAGTAGAGGAAGGCAGGGCTGGTGGCGGTGGCGGTGGCTGGTGGTGGTGGCGGAGCTCCCTCAGTGCTGAGGGGAGACGGTGGCCCTGGGGGACGTGCCCGGGCCCTGGTACCGCTCCCGGGCGTGCTTCTCGCAGAACATTTCCTCGCCCGCCCAAAAGTGTCCGCGCATCCTGAGGTTGAGGCCGCACTCTGTGCACGTGTAGCACTCGTGGTGGCGGAAGCGGTCGTCGCCAATGCGCACGACCTGCGTGCTGTGCAGAGAGAGAAGCAGAGTCAGAAGACATTTGTCTGAGGAACACACGCACGCAACAAGTATACGTTACAACATGCAGCATTTACCAAATAGCGGTTAGGAGATTGACATTTATGAAGGTCATGCCCAACATACTCACGCTTAAATCATGAGGGCAAAGTCACAACAAACAAATATCAATTTTAGCAATGGTGACAATCCAAATGAGAAAAAAATCATCAGTTATGTAGGGGCTTGTTCTGAGCTAGTGTGCAGTTCCAGGTGACATCTTACACAATGCTGGTGCCACACTTCTCACAGCTGTGGTATTTGCTCACTCCCCCCACCGAGATGCTCTGCTTCGGGGGGACGGGGGAAAGGTTTCCTGGGAACCGCAGCACTGCCTCTATGGTAGGCAAGAACATCACAAAAATAATCCCACACCTGACGGCCACAGACCCAACTCAATGTGATGCGATAGCGTGCAAGAAATTCATTGCTACTTTGTCGCTCATTACATTCAAAACTATGTCCACATGTTTGTTGTCAACGAGTAAAGGAAACAAAAAGTAAACAGTGTAGAACCTGGACTCAAACCACCACTGTTGTTTGAGTCCAGGTTCCACACTGTTCTTAACAAGAACAATGGAGACATGCTTGCCATGGCGTGGGGCCCAAGTTCCACACACACACACACACACACACACACGCACACACACACGCACACACGCACACACACACACACACACACACACACCCTTTTTGTTATGCATGTTCCGGACCTTTCTCATCGGCCTCCAGGACCTCCTGCAGCATGCGGAAGGTGTTGGACTGGCGGGGAGCCGTGCGCGACTCCTTGTTCTCCTGGATCATCTTGTACACCTCAGACTCCTTGTCAAACTTCTGCATGGCAAAATCGGAGCTGGAACTGCTGGAAGAAACAAGACGAAAAAGAAGAAATGAGGAGAACAACAGGACGCAAGCTTCTCTGGATCCCAGCATACAGCTGCAGGCAACGTGTTGGATAGATAGGGAATGTACATTGTGAAGGCTTTATGTGAGGCCGGAGAGAAGCCAGAGGAAATGAAGGAGGAGGCAGGACCCAGATGTATGCATTTGACCTCTGTGCATTTTCTCTGAATCGCCTTCTGAGAGACTAAGGAGGCCAAAATGGGACTCCCCGACTCTACGCCCACTAAACACCCAATGGTATCATCAGTCTATAAATGATTAATGTGAGGGGAATTCGTCATTAAATTGATGTCACTTTAAGAGACTGAGCGTTAAGGGGTAATCCTATAAACTAAATGGTTGTAACAATGGAAGCTGTTTAATACAGCTCATGTGAGAACTTGTATAATGTTCAGTAAAGTCACCGTGGTTAAATCTTACCATATTATCCATCCCGTCAGCACTCAGGGCACAAATAAAGCAGACAGACAATCTTTTCCACCGACTCAAGGACAACACAAACAAAATAAACAACATTTAGCAGATTTGAGGCTTCCATTATGTTCATAGCGGCCTACTGCTCGCCCCCCCTCTCCCCACCTACCACCCTTTCCTTGTAACAGGCACACAAACCAACCCACCCACCGACTGACCCACCGACCGACTGACCAAACGACCAACTGACCAACCAATAGCTTGAAGGTGGAACACTGGTACTGGTAGTCAGTTCAAATCAATCACAGAATCCAAGGAGGACAAACAAATTACAGGACCGTGGACGCCACACGGGGCCGTTTATGTCAGCTAATTAGCACATTAGCAAAGAGGTGGCGCTCTTTTTATGAGCACATTCTTAACTCCTTACCCGGTGGAAAAAAGTATGCTTAACTGCTCCTTCTTAATGTGCACTACTTTATGTGTGTTTGTAATACCAAACAAGAAAAACTAAAACAGACTGTCAACTGCCTGCAGGTAGGCTGTGAGGTAGGCTGTCGTGGAGAACCAGTTGGCCAGGTACAGACATCTAGCCAGCCTCCAGGCCCAGGTGTGGTCTTGGGTACTATTCATCTGAAGCCAACTGGGCAGAGGCCACACGGCTGAGCTGTCAGCTGACATCCGTCACCTCCCTGCTTGTTATCACAGCAGAAAACCTAACATCTCCATACCCATCAGGCTCCTCTCACCCTAGGGTGCCTGAAGAAACACTGAACCAACATCAGCCTACAGATGTATTTTACTTTGTGACCTGCAATGACACACACACACACACACACACACACACACACACACACACACACACACACACACACACACACACACACACACACACACACACACACACACACACACACACACACACACACACACACACACGGAGTGCGTTTTCAAATCATTTTGTCATCCATTTGAAATGCTAACGTCTATAACTGGGAAAGACCCCAGTCCACTGCATCTTGGAGCATGGCTTTAAATTGAAAGCAGAAGACTGGGACGCGCACCCTCCCAATTCCCCACAAGCTCAGCTCCACCTTTCCTCTCGTTTCTGCCCCTCTTCCCCCCTCTGCGTTCTCACCATCCAAGCAGACATGCATTGCTAAACAAATGGAAAGCCAAGGCCAAATGGTCAAGAGAAAACATAATAAAACAAATAAGAAGTGGAGCGAGAGTGAGCGAGTGCCGCCATCTCGACAACACAGAGACTTTCCCCAACTTGCAATTGGGGGGGAATAATTTGAAACGATAACTCTAGAACGTCAAAGCCACAGCCACGGAGACTTCTGCGCTTTCTGATAAAGATCTAGTAAAACCAGCGGTTGGTGAACATTAACACGCCACAAAAATGCGCTTAGACTAAACACGATAGGCTCACTATATTTTTACAAATCAACAGATTGTAATTTCTCACAGATCAAGACAACGGAGTTGTTGTATAAAGCTCTATAAAACTCTAAATGGCCAATCAACAGAAAGAAGAGACTCAATACACAAAAAGACTCACCTCATAAACAGAAAAAACAGGAAGAAATTACAGTTTGCACTAAAGTGCTTTCAATGCGGACTGTCCCTGTGAGTTAGAACCAGTTCCTTGGCTGCTCAGCGCATACAATAAGAAAACATGACTGTGTGCACGTTTCCCCTCAGAAATGCAACACACACACACACACACCTCTTTAAGCACCAGGCGAGACAGAAGAAACACAAATCTGAAAGGTGTGCCCCTCTGCTTCCACCCATTGGCCAAAAAGTTAAAGTGGGAGCGGAAACATGTTGTTGTGTGACATGTGATTGGTTAGAATCTGAGAAGGGGGAGTGGATTGGGGTGGAGGGGAGAGTTGGGGAAGTAAAAATGGGGGTCTCCAGACAAGGGGGCCGATGAGGGGGAGGAGGAGAGTCAGAGGACTTTCTTCATGTTTGGGGGTGGTTGGTTGGGGGTCTGGGATGGTGGGCTGTTGGTATGATTTTATTTCAGTGGTGGACAAATCATACTGCTGGCCTGAGTGAGCCAGAGACCAGCTCCAGCCAAAGTCAACCTGGCACCAGGGACGGCTGTAGGAAAACAGAGACGCCCAGCAATCTCCAGGAGAGAACATGGCGGCAAACACGTCCATGATAAAATGGTGCTAAAGATTCTTGTTTCCCTATCTGGGAAGGTCTAAACCTACAGCCAAAATCTCAACAACATCACCAGTGTATAAAAACATCTGTATGGTGGAGGGGGACGGGTTCTGTGTCAAATCTCTCACACACACACACACACACACACACACACACACACACACACACACACACACACACACACACACACACACACACACACACACACACACACACACACACACACACACACACACACACACACACACACACACACACGACTGGGGCAAGGCAGGGATCATGGAAAGAAAGTTTTTGATGCAAATTCCATCCATAATAGCTAGTGGGGAAGATGTCTGAGGCAGCATAGATTGTTCTACACTAAAACACTGGAATCCTATACAAAACAAAAGAGAAGGATGTATATGTGGTAGTATGTGTATGTGAATAACTTAGTGGAGGTCTGACCTGCGTCTGGGTGACATGGGGAGATCCTGGTCCATGGGACTGTGAGGAGAATAGCGTCCCGGCGGTGTCGGGGTCCTGCTGGACACAGAGTTACTCCTGTAGTCCATGGAGGAGAACTCCTGCGAGAGAGAGAGAGACAGAGACAGAGCGAGAGAGTCACTAGCGCAGAAGTGCAAGTAATCTCGGGACAGTGCAGTCCCTTCCACCTGCGGATGCTTAGAAAACAGCCTGGCAGCTAGTAGCTGAGGAACCAGTTTAGACTGTGTGAAGGGAGGCGATTAGGCAATGAAGCGACTCTAATGTAAACAAGTAAAAACAAAAGAGCCACAGTCAGTGCAGGCACACAGGAGACTCGGCCTGGGCTTAATGGAACCCTCTGGGCTCACAGAACAGGGGATTTGTCTGCAGCGTTGGAGGGACGTTGTTCAATCAGGAACTAGGTCTACATTTTGGCCTGGGGCTTAAGAAAACAAGCAAGTCACATGTTTGTGAATGTGAAAAGTAAGTAAAGTAAGGTTATTTGAATCTAATTACACACAATTCCATCTAGAAATCTCCACGATAAAGAGCCCAATCTATAATGTTCATAAAGTAACAAACAAGACGTTTTCAATGTGCCATGGTTTCCTTAAAATCCCATACATTTCAGACTTGGTTTAAAATATATATATATATATCCCCCCCCACCCGCATTTTTTGTTCAGTTTGTTTTTACTGCCGTTTCTTTGGTTCCTCTCACTTTCTTTCTCCTCTAGCATTCCATTCCTTCCAGCACGTTCACCACCACAGCCAAAATACATTCACTCCATATCTCCACAGAATCCATCTCAGCCATTCTGTCCCTCAGAAAGATGACGAAGATTACATTAGTGAGGGAAACATGGAGGCTTGCCAAAGATTACAGGGAACCATGCTGCACTTTAGATGAAGAAACCTTTGTCAGGTGAATGCTACAGGAAAAATCTCCTCAAAACACAGAACACAGTACCTTCAGCTTAATTACAAATGGCACAGATGTAACTACCAAAAGTTCTCCAAACGAGTTTTGTTTCAGCTTGGCCACAAGAGGGCGTTCAATAACCACCTCATGCAGAACCCAAACTATTCAAGGAGTAAACTAGGCAGATGAACCAGTGAGAGTTGTCCCTAGACAAGAGCAGGCAAGCGCCACTGAGAAAACCACCGTGAAGCAAAACTTCATCACAGTCACAGCTGAGTGTTTCAGGGTGAGGGTGGAAGGGTGACGAGGGGTGAGGGAGAATTCTTTGCGTACTGTTCACAGTAAAATTGACCCCAGGCACATGTGCACGCTGAAAAAAGTGCACCTGGCGTAGTTCTGAGAGCAGCCCATAACTCATCCCATTTTTACAGCTATAGGAACTCCGACAAAACAAATGGCTTTCAACCACCATTTATTATATATACACTCAGACACACAGTAGTAGTAGTAGTAGTAGTAGTAAGGTAGTCGCAGTTAGTCGCAACACCCTCATAGTTTGCTTCCTGTTACACTCAAATGAAAAGCTTGGTGGAAAAAATGAAACTCTAAAAAAGAAAAAAGAAAAAGTTCCAGTCTGCTGGGAAAACAAAGCAAGTTCTTCATTTCAGTCCGTTGCACTTCCAACAAGCCAGGAGCCAAGGGATGACTCAGAGCACCAGGCTGACAGTTCAGCTCCCTTTTTGCTCACAGTCAGCAGTGGCTGGCAAGAGGAGGGGGCTGCAGTTCAACATCTTCTCCCTACCAGCCTTTGGGAACGTGGGGACTTGACCCATGGGCTGGGGGCCCCAGGGCCCGAGCCAGTGGCACCAGTGGAGTCAACGGTTGGAGTCTCCTCTGCCAGCACCCACTTCCAATACAGTCAAACTCTTTGAACATCAACTCGGTTCTCAAAAGAGTAATTTTCCTTTTCGTTTTTTTTTCTGAAAAGTGGGCAGATAGCTGGTTTGGGCCAGGAAGCCTTTAGCCAGGAAAGATTGTTACAACTGCTCCCTCTGCAATTCGTCCTGGGATAAAAACCGACCACAATAACAGCAAGCTCACAAAGTCCACATTATCCGAGTATGGATACACAGCTATACTCTCTCCTGCTGCGAACCAATCTAAAAGGGCATATACCCTACTTGAGCAATTCTTTCAGAGGGGGGCCTATTGAAGCCAAGCATGTGAAGACAAGGCCAGGCTACTACTCCCTAGGCGAGGAGTTAAAGCATGTCTGATAGGTGATCGAGTTATTGAGGCCTCACCTCAAGATCTTTCATCTACAGAGGCAAAGACAAAACATGCAAGAACCAAGAATAACAATAACAAAGCAGAAACAGAGGAAAAAAACATACTACAGTGAACAGGGAGTGTGCAGCTGTGAGTTAGTGAACCAGAAAAGGCCTCCATCATTACAAAGAGGCTGGTCCTCAACCAGTTTAAAATAGCAACAACGATTTACAATTATTGGCAACTGCCTTGGCTTGGTTTACCCAGAGCCAACTCCATGGGGAAAATAATGACAATAACAACAATCGACGTCGATCTGCGAGGCATTACATAAAGAGGTCGAGTGCAGTACTATGCTAACGTGCGTCTGGAAAACTGCATGATGGCAGTGCCAACAATCCCCCCCCCTTGTGCCGCACGCACTGGGGAACATTGGGAGGGGCACGGCTAGCCTATTATTTTGTGCTGGAAAGAAGGAACGGTGCAAAGCGTGGAGGGAGCTCTGGGGCTTTCACCTTTCAGCCAATCCGGGCCCGGTTCCTGTGGCCGACGAGGGAAGGAAGCTTTGATTAGAGCTGTAATCAGTAGTGGAGATGCCTCGGGTGATTTAAGAAATCTCTCCCTGGTACATTATGCACTGACCTGAAGGATCTGCTTACGCAAACTTGCAACTTCTGGTCGTGTTTAGTCTGCAACCAGAAGTTCAGGAATACACAGCCTTGGTGCACACACAACTGAGAAAGCATGCCAGATATGTATGCATGCTATGCTGAAATACTAAACAATGTGCTCCTTGTTTAGGATTGGCTACTTTGAAGACAGCAAACAAACAGGAAACTCCGCGAGACAAGAGCCAGGGCAGCAGTTTCCGATCAGCTCCATCGGGAGTGTTGGGACGCGGCCAGCAGAGGAGACTTCATTATAGCTCCAAGAGCACTACTCTGCATCATCATCTTCATCATCATTTTCATCACACTGCTGCTTCAATTACAAGTCACGAGACAAGTGACTTGTAATTCTAAAGAGAGCCTTTATTTTGGGGTAGCATGAAACTTGTGTGGCTAACTGCACTATGGAATTACTATTACTGCTTGCCCCGCCTCCTCTCCTTCCCCAGGCTACCTCCACCACCGGGGCTACTGGAGCACGGAGAGGACCCACCCGCCAGACATCCTGGGCTGGTAATCAGAGCTGTGTGTATCACTTCCCTTATCCAGCAGAGAGCATTTGCCAGGAGGTCCCGTGAAGGACCAACCTGCTTGTTATCCAGTGTCACCGACGGAACCCTGCCTTGTAATTATCCATGTGCTCATTGGTGCGTTGCTGGCACATTCTGTTTCACATTAAAAACAAACAACTATTTAAAAAATAAAAACAACAATGTGCAGTGCAGCCGAGTGGCACGCCATCGATTTATATCAAATGCATATAATCAACATTCTTTACCTGTTTACGGGTTCGGGTCATAAAAGGGCTTTGCCGGTAATGTTGAGAGAGAATCTCTCTCCCCCTCTCTCTCTCTCTTCCCCTCTCTCTCCTCTCTTCGCTCCCCCCCCCCCCCCTCCTAAGAGGGCTCCAGCTGTGCTCCAACACTGTGGGGCGAGAATCCCATCAACATGGCTGCTGCTGCCACACTCTGTTAAGCAGGTCAACAAGGAGTGGAACCCAATACAGCACTGCAGCATACTCTGCCATGTAACAGCTTCCCTTTCTCCTCCATATGCCACAGACTTTCCACAAGGCCGGTATGTTCAATCATGTCACTAATCTTAGGATGCTCTGTATTCAATTTAGAAAAGTCAGCCAGTAAATGTGTTCCTTTTTTTCCAGCAAATATCATACATGGTCCCACGTAATAGGGTCTGAAAGGCACATTTTCTTTGCCCACCACC
Source organism: Merluccius polli (assembly GCA_030340625.1). NCBI lineage: Eukaryota > Metazoa > Chordata > Actinopteri > Gadiformes > Merlucciidae > Merluccius > Merluccius polli. The sequence continues at coordinate 13,709 of JAOPHQ010002318.1, forward strand.
GTTCTTTAGGAGTAGAAGAGCCATATGTTTCCATAATATGCTGGAGCTGTTCTGCTGGCACCAGCAACGTCTGGTAATCCAGTCGTCGGAGACATGGCTTCATATGATGGATCTGCTCTACTGGTGCCAGTGAAGCCTTCTTAATATATATAACCCCGGCATTATACCTAGCCCCTACTGATCCAAGCTCTAGCCTTCATAATGTAGTTCATGTTCAGCGCCTCGGCCCTCCAGGCTCAGCCTTAACAATGTTCACTATAACATGGCTTACGGTGCCGACAGCATCGCCCACAATCCCTCCTCCTCCTACACCCCCAGTTTCCAGCTCTTACGTGGCCACATACGCCATCAGACAGCTGTTGATATGAACCATATGGAGGTGAACAGTAGGGCTGCAGATGGATCGACAGACACATGGAGTCCGCGGCAGAGACCATAATACACCAAGTGTGGTGCCGCCATCGTCGTCTTCAAACTGAGGTCGATGGTTTTTTCACTCTTTGCCTATGGCCATGTCAATAATGGCCAACACAGTCAACACATGACATATAATCAGAAAAACTACCACAGGGATCAGCAGCTTCAGCAGTTTCTCCTCAGACCATTCCTTGTTGTATTTTCACACAGTACTTATGTGAATGGATGGGAATGTAGAAGGCCAGCTACCCTCTCTCCACCTCCTGGAACGAGGCACTGCAAAGCCATGTCATGTGCATGTGTGCGTGTGCATGTACTGAAGGTGGTCCAAGCCAGTGTGCCAACTCTGCCAGACTGACACATGGAACGGTGGAACAATGCAACAGATTCAGTATAATATATGGAGGATGGGATTCAAGGCTTCCAGTGTTTACTCCTCGAGGCAGTGCGCTAGGAGAAACATACATTTAATTCTCATTAACTTTCCCACAAGGCTCTGAGTGGAGTAGCATATCAAGCACATTAGACATCTGGAGATCATCATGCTCGGGCATAATTGCTGGACTTCACGACAGTTAATTTATGATTGCCTCACTGCATCCCCCCTTTTATATACACAATGCGTGACAATGAGAGGAAGAAAAAATAAATGGGCCAGATTTTAACATGAATCAGTTAAACATAGGCATTGAAATTCCATGTAAAAAGCATAAACATGTATAATTGAAGAGACTGCTTTCTGTTTAACCCTTCAGCTGTCAAAAGGGCCTCTTTAAAAAGGTGACATTGGTTAGTCTCAAATTCCCTAATGGTTTAGGAGTGTGACAGGATCACCACCCGGTCATTAGCCTATGTTAAACAAGCAGACACCTCCTGGACTTTCCTGCTCTCTAGGTCTGCACAGTCACACCAAAAGTGTAGCAGGGAACTCCAGAAAACATTTTACACACTGTACTGTGTGATGAAGTGGAACTCAACACTCATCAAAGTGATTTAAATGTAATTAAAAGCGGGGCTATAAATCCTCAGGTGTAAAGAACAGTTCTTCAGATGTAATCTGCAAGACTGGACCTAGGAGGGTTATTTTACCATAATCACAATTATGATATCTAAATAATAGCAAGTACTTCATGAAAGGTGTAGAGCTGAAGGATATTTGCTGATGTGTCCGTGATTTTTCCAGAATGGATACACTCAAACCAGCAGTTATCCACACAGTTCCCTTGACAAAATCTCATGGAATGTTGACATACCATTTAGACCTTCACAAACAGCTCCTACTAGTAAAAGGCACAGCTCTTGCAGGCAACATTCCCCTATAAAGCCACTGGGCTAAGTGTCCCCATGGAGCCATGCAGAAGGCCAGGGGGGAATCACTAGAGCCCCAGTTTGCTTTCCACTCCAGGGGAAAGAAAAACAGGCATGTTTTTCAATGTTGATCAATCAGTGGAGATGAGGAGAGGCATGCTGCCTGTCCAGGGGCCACAATGGACCCCGGGGCGTTGGGGCCCATGTGAAAGGGCCTCGCTCTGTCCCCTCAACAGAGCTCGCTGTGAGCTCTCCACCAAGCGTTGCAAGCTTGGCCCGCGTCAGGCAGGGCGCCGGGTTCCTGCCAAGCAAAACAGCAACTCTGCGATCATCAGACCTGAAATAGCACATCATACCGAACTGCCTCGTTTCCAATCAGTATGTGCAGATGCATTCGGCGAAGCAGTCGTAGAGGGGGGAAAAGTATATATATATATATATATATATATATATATATATATATATAAATACAATTAGTTTGATTGGAAAGAAATCCATATTTACCTTTTTTGAATAACACAAGGTAATTGTTAATGACTAATGTGCGCCAAGACGTGATTTAAGGTAGACAATTTAAATCATATTTTTAACTCCAAAGATGGGAATAATTCCAAAAGCTGTCCAGCCAAGATGTATAGATGCATGGCTGGATGGGTATTGAGTGGGGATGTGGACAGTTGCCTCTTCTGACCAAAACTAAAAAAACTGATGTATAAGGTCAAATTCAAACCATGGTCAAACCAGACCATCTGGTGGCTACTGGAACCCTCTGGTCAGCAATCGTCCCACGTCTACAGCCATTGTGCATGGAGAGGGTTATTTATTCACTAACCGCCCTGTCCGCCGGCACAGGATGAGGCAGCTCACCAAGGCAACCCTCAGGAACCACAGAACCCTGAAGATTGTCTAGAGAACCATCAGGAACCTCAGAGTGCACCGACTGGAAACCCAGACTCGCAGCCAGGCATTGAAAGCCCTGGTGACGGGCAGCGTGTCTTGAACAGAAGTTTGGTTGGCTCCTGCTCATTCCAATAGAGATCCCCTTGTGGTGGTAGCATTGCTGATATAATAAGCAGATGTTGCTTTACTCCCAACCACCAAGGTAGCCTGCTAGCTTGGCCACAATACCCAGCTGGGGGTCGAGGATCTTTGAAGCTCCTGCACCTCATTTGTCCTGGAGGTGGTGGTGAGCCAATAGATACGGTCAGTCAGCAATAACCCCCAGGCAGCTCATGGCATGAACACGAGACTACAAAGGCCAATATTAGGCCCATTTGGAAGGCAATGATCCTCAGATGAAGTACATTTAAAGATGAAATATTTTACAAATTGCTTTCCATGTATGTTTAACCCCAGCAATGTAGCTCTGTTTTTTGTCAAGCGTTTATCAATTGTTGAATGATTTGGATACTGGTGGGACACTATGCAACACAGGCGTTGTATTTAAACTGATCTAATCTCTGCATTAATTATACTGCACTGTGTACTGTAGGATTCTGCAGCACCAGAAATACACTTTCCCGCTAAAGCCAGAAGGGACTCCCTGGGCTAGCTAGCACAAAGGAGATGGCTGTGCTAGATCAGCCTTGGGGCACGGCGTAGGGTCTTGAAGGCTTAAGTACAGTTTTGGAATGGAAGAAGGTCCCCTGGTGTCCACCCTTGCCCCCTCAAAACCCCCCCTATTATCCCCATCATTTCCTCACACAACGACAGTCCTTGTGATGCTGGGTAAGAAAAAAAAACCCTAACACCCTCCCTCCACAGTGCTGCAATCACAGCCACTATTGTAGAAGGCCACTTTCTCAGGACACCCAACACCCTGGCGAATGGGGGATCCTGTTGCGCATCCCGCTCTGTTCACTTGGGGAGCCAAAAACAGGAATGGAGGGGAAAAAAAGAAGAGGGCTTTTAAGAGCGTTTCAACAAGGCAGATCACCTGATATAGCAGCACTCTGCAGCACTCCACCAGCAATAGAGGCCCTTGTCAAAGAGACCCCAAGCCTCAGCGCTGTAGTGAGCTGCAGCACTCCTCCCAGGGCCAAGGTGGTCTATGGAAGGCCCCTTCCTGGCTGTCACCCCAACTGGCAGATCTGAAAGGACTCCACTCACCAATCCCAGTAGCCTGTTAGGAGGCACCTCAGTGCTACAAAATCAGGAGAGACATCCTTTTTGGAGGTCTGAACTTACATTGCTTCCCTGGGCTGGGGGATGACAGTAGGGCTGTCAGGCAAGTCTGCCAAAGTAACATTTATTCTCAGCTAAAAGGGGTAGAATAGAAGAGGTTACGATCTTTATAACCTTTAGACCAGGGCTATTCAACTACTTTCTTATGAGGGCAAGAATATTAAAATTGAAAATTAAAGGGACACCAAGTAGTTTTTTTTAGTAATTTATTACCTCAAATCAACGTCTTCATTCATAAATAAGTCCCCATTGGTGTACAATTATCTCTGTCAACAATCTCACTTATCCTCCTGAGCGAAGAATCACTTATCAGAATTTACATAGGACGGGCAAGCTCTATGGAGGCTTCCATGTCCTTCCGGTCTATGAACTGCCGAGAGGGACAAAAAGCACTACATGGTACAGGTAAGGCTAAACGCGTTTTCACTCAGAGCCAGCATGACTGTGGAACAGAGAAGGAGCTTAGCGAGACGCGCTTGTCACTTAAAAAACGATATATACATGAGAACATAATTCACTATCTTGCTCGAGGAGTAATTACTCATACATGCTCACACTAATGATTCAATGCAGTTTGAAGTTTGTTTGAAATAACGTACCCAGTGCTCGAAGTGGGCCGGTACGCAGTACCGGCACTTCTACATTTTACCCTTTAGCGTACCGGCACTTTTTCTTGCGTACCGGCACTTGTCACAGGCTGCGGTCGTAGGTCCGCGGTGGGTTACGATCGCGCCCCCCCCCCGTCGGTCGTAGGTCCGGGGTGGGTTAATATCCCCCCCGTCGGTCGTAGGTCCGGGGTGGGTTAATATCCCCCCGTCGGTCGTAGGTCCGGGGTGGGTTAATATCCCCCCCCCCCCCCGTCGGTCGTAGGTCCGGGGTGGGTTAATATCCCCCCCCGTCGGTCGTAGGTCCGGGGTGGGTTAATATCGCGCCCCCCCCCGTCGCTTATATGTGAATAAGGGAGTACCGTACCGGCACTCCCTGTGGTGTTTGAAGACATGTTGTTATCATGTTGTCATAGCTTCTTGTCATAGCTTCTTGAATCTTGACTAATACTGCTTGCCATAGTTCGAAAACGCGAGGCTCTAGAGAGCATAAATTCGTTTGAATGCAAAATACAATTTGACCACTAGATGGGGGAAAAAACTACTTAGTGTCCCTTTAAGGGGGGAAAAAATAAAATAAATAAAAATCACTCAAGCACTTGCATGTGGACATAAAATCAACATTATTCTGTGCATAAAGAGTGTTTAATCTCAATGTGTTTATCTTACACAAAATAGAGCAGTCAGTCCATACATTTCTACATAGTATTTCTCCATTTCTTCACCTCAAAAGATACATTCAAAACTGATTTCATTAATGTGGCAGATCAAAGGACATTAAACCTTTTAACATTGAACCTGTAAAACTGTCTGCTCCAAGTACTATAATTAATTTCATTCATACATTTCAATTAACAATCAAAATAAATGGCCTCAGCCATAAATCAATCTAGCAACAAGTGATCATCAGAGATGTTCACAAGTCTTTTTTTGCAAGTCCAAGTCAAGTCTGAAGTCTTTGGTCACGAGTCCAAGTCAAGTCTCAAGTCTTTGTGGGGTGAGACTTGGTCAAGTCTCAAGTCTTTGGTCATGAGTCCAAGTCAAGTCTCAAGTCTCTAAAAAATAAAAGTCATATGTCTCTTCTGGTTGTAATGAGCCTTCTGTCATCTGCTGCTATCCGGTCTAATACTGCACAGCTATATCTAAGAAATTCAAAGCATTTACTGTATTATTACCACTCCTTTATCTATTAGCATACAGTATCAGTACGGATTAGTTATTTGTTATATGATCACTTTAAACAGGCTATTGCAATGCAATATGAAGAAAACACACAATGAATGCTTTCATTTAAAGGAAACTGTATTCTTTGAACATGTACATACAGTATATCTTGCCCCTTATTGTGCAGGCTCAGTGGGACCATAATAACAACAAATATAAAAAGTGTTACACATAATAAAAAGTAAATAAAGTGCATAAAAGTAAAACTCAAAATGTGTGGAAACAATCAATCGCCGGTCGCCATGGTCGTCTTCCGAGGTACTAGTGCGTGAGGCCGCGAGGCGCGCGCCCAAATGCGTAATATGGTTACCATGGTTACCATGAAAAAAAGGAGGGAATCACATTAAGCTCGTCAGACGTTTCAGAGTTTCCTCAATATCAGTGCTTGAAGTGGAAAAAAATAAGTGCCGGTACTCCCTTATTCACATATAAGTAAGTATATGCGCGATTGTCGACGGGGGGGGGGGGCGATCATAACCCACCGCGGACCTACGACCGACGGGGGGGTGGGCAGCCTGTGACAAGTGCCGGTACGCAAGAAAAAGTGCCGGTACGCTAAATGGTAAAATGTAGAAGTGCCAGTACTGCTTCGAGCACTGCTCAATATTAATACGCCAAAAAAGAAAACATAATGATTGTTCACGAGTCCCAAAACACGAGTCGAAGTCGAGTCTGAAGCAAGGGCGTAACTTTGGGTCTGCCATTGGGGGGGTTAAACTCGCGGCATATTTATTTATTTATTTGTTTATTTATTTATTGAATCATTTTCTTGTGTAAAAGGTGACATGCCAATTTGCCGTTCTTGTATTAGAAATACATTGCGATACTTTTACTGATTTTGGCTACTTTTTGACTATTTATGCCATAATGACACAGTAGTTAAATTCAGTGTTTAAGCACTAGCCAACAGTGGCAGCTTCCACCTAATTGATTTTGTGTGTGTGTTCACCATCTTATGAAATAAAACACAAGAACTTAAAGATTAATCAATTGCATCACTGTATTGGCACCTACATGCAGCAAATGTATTATGCACAATTCAACTCTCAAACACATCACACAATACAGGGTGGCACACTGGAGTGCAGCTTGCACCTCTATTCTGAACATGGCAAACTGATTTCACATATTGGTGGGCATCACCAGTTCAAACTAACAACATCTAAACAAAAGCATGTAAATACAAAAGAAGGCCTATCTGTCAATCACATTTGAAGGTATTTTACAACATATTAGGCTAAAATAAGAATTGACTAAAAGAAACAGGATGCTATACTGACGTCTATTCTGCCAGCAACTATAGTACTACTAGCAGACTATAGATATTGTTGGGCAATTCAGATAAAAGCACCAAACACCTGTTTGCGTCTCTGTGTAAAAGAAATGAACTGTACACACTGACTTCTTAGTTAAGAGGTCCAATTTGTCCTGATGGATCGTCCCGCGTCTGTGTGAAACGATCTGGGTTCTCATAAACCCGTTCGCGGTGGTAAGAGACGAGCAGAGTCTACAGCGTCCGCTTGCAGAGCAGAGTCTACAGCGTCCGTTCACTCCAATAATAACCCGGTCACGGTGATAGATTACGCTAACCCTAACCTAACCATAACCCTAACTATAACCCTAACCATAACCCTTTTTGGAGTGAATTGTTTCACAGTAGACTGCGGACGCTGTAGACTCTGCTCTGCGAGCGGACGCTGTAGACTCTGCTCGTCTCTTACCACCGCGAACGGGTTTATGAGAACCCAGATCGTTTCACACAGACGCGGGAGGGTACCTTTTGCGTCAGTATCAGATGTCTAGGGGCGTGATGACAAATCGTCGGTATATTACGAGTTGGGATGAGAACGTGTTGGATATTATGGCCCCCCCTTGTTCAGATGCGTTCCGCGGTCCATGCTATAGCATGGACCGCGGAACGCATCTGAACAATAATATTCATTCATAGTGCATGAAATGAACCACTGAGAATTCGAACACCACTACAAAATGGCGAGCACCCTATATTGTGCACTATATCCGTGATAGGGAACGATTTCGAACACAGCTCATGGTATAACAATAGGGGTATTTACCTCCTTTTCGTCAGGATTTTTACTCCTTTTCGACCAACAATGAAAAAGAGTTGTCTGGCTGCCTTTCCGTGTCCTTTTCATCGCCACATTCATTTAGCATGAACTTTCTCAACTATTCATCCCAGCGACTGCGCGAAATAGTTCGGTTTGGTAAAGAAAACGGGGTTGGGTCATACCAAGTAGTCGGTGGGCGGGCGGGGAGGGGGGGGTACATTACAGATGATTAAAACATGATACTATCTTGCTGCCAAATTAAATTAATAAAGAAAACAAACAGAATATTTCATATTTTTCTGAATTATGTGTGATGATATTGGGGGGGTTATATTAGCTGGATCTGATTTTTTGGGGGGTCATGACCCCCCTAACCCCCCCGCAAATTACGCGCCTGGTCTGAAGTCTTTTGAACACGAGTCCAAGTCAAGTCTGAAGTCTCTGTGTGTGCGACTTAAGTGCGACTCGAGTCCGAGTCGCAAACTCGAGTCCCCATCTCTGGTGATCATGTTATTAACATTCAACAGAAATGGCCAGATATATCAATACATCAAGCAACAACTGATCATGTTATTAAAGGAACTATATGTAGGATTGCGACCTCTCTGGCGAAAACTGTTATTGCAACCACGTTGTAAATACTGCACAGCATGGTACTCCCTCCCCCTCCCCCCCCAGAGTAGCGGTTGCCAGATTCCCCGTTCCCGGATTACTCAACACAACACTGCGTCTACTAGAAGGGGCAACCATGACAAGTGTTTTACATACTGTTCTTTGCTTTTATTTAAGTAAAGAACATAGAATTGCCTCTGTGTATGAAGTGTGCTATACAAATACACTTGCCTTGCATAGATCCCTGATAATATTGACCAACTGCATCACCGTCACCGGGGCTTCATAGTAATGTGTCCGAATAGAGCAGCCCTCTCGGACACACACACATGCTGTTACCGCTGTTTTATTATCATCCGCACTCCCACACCGTCACCGGGGCTTCATAGTAATGTGTCCGAATAGAGCAGCCCTGTCGGACACACACGCCAGCTCTGACCACTGTTTTATTATCATCCGCACTCCCACACCGTCACCGGGGCTTCATAGTAATGTGTCCGAATAGAGCAGCCCCCAACGGACACACACGCCAGCTCTGACCGCTGTTTTATTATCATCCACACTGCAGTCGGTGTGCAGTAAATGGCACCCTCAATGGTGTGAAATCCTTACATACAGTCATTGAGCAAACGATACTGACTTCGTGAAAACGCCCATGAGGCAACGACGCAATGATTCGCTTCAAACATGTTTTTCTAGCAAAAACTGAATAATGGCGATAAGCCAAATATAATTCTAAAGATATACTGCAATAGTTCACTCCAGTGGAAACATGGACCATTTTCATTACCCAACTAAAATATATTTGGTAGGCTAATAGTGCAATGTAAACATGTTCACGAATGCATTTAGTAACGTCAGACATTTCTGACCCGAAACATTTGTAGCTGCAGCCTTCCTTATACAGTAAATGGCTGCAGCTCAGCCTATCTGGCAACCCGGATGGCGACACAGTACTGACTTCGCGATTGGACGCTAGGCAGAAGGTGGCGCAACAGACCAAAACACAAAATGAAAACAAAACAGTTTTCCTGGTACAGAAATATTGCGTTTGAAATTAAATATTCTGGCTGGACTACTATTATGTCTGACATAAATACTTGAAATTAACATGATTCCTCAATGTCTATTGACATATTAGGGTCATTTTATGATTACTTTGAGTACATTTCTTACATATAGCTCCTTTAACATTCAACAGAAATGGCCAGATATATCAATACATCAAGCAACAACTGATCATGTTATTCAACAGAAGTCCAAGCACATCTTCTCTAAGACACTTTCCATCAAAGAATCGGCACAACTCTGCTGCATCGCTGCGGTCTGTTGACTTGACAGCCAATCACCTCTGCTTGTTTTAACTTGTTTAAACTTTCATCTACACATTGTTGTGTGTAGATGAAATTATGTTCTTCTCCACCTCATCATCGCTAACCACATCTTCAAGGACAGCTAGCATGAAGTCTTTCACTGTTTCACAATCTGTGAAGGGTTTATTTTCTTTTACCAAGAATCCATGCAACACGGAGGGAGGCTGAACCCACCTGATATGTTCCATTGAAGTTAGTGATACAGTGCTTCTCAGATTGGGTCCTCTTGTTACTGCGATAGCCTTGTTGCAGATCAAACATTTTTGGTCCAATATTACGAAAATAGATATTTCACAGTCCACCCCAAATTGTTTTCACAGAGAACCTGGAGGATCATGGGCGGGTCGTGGGGGTGGGAAAAAGCGGATACAATGGTTTTCTATTGGAGGAAATTGAACTGGCTTTCATTCTTGCTCAGAAACAGCTTTTTGTTCAGGGAAAATTAATTCTGATTGTTTGTTCTAATAAATAATTTGCATTGAAGGGGAATTTGCAGTTGAATAGGCCTGCTTTAGACCAACGATACACATGACAATATTGTGCTCAGAAAGTGTTCCAAGCATATTCTAGATTTTTATTCATATTCTATTTATATTTTAGGAGGACATCAAATGAAAACTAGGCCAAAACCTAGTATGTGGCTGGACCGTGAATTCGTCCTTAGCCTTTGATGGATTCAGAATAAATGGCAGTCAATAAACAGAGTGCTTGTAAATGCTCTCTAGGACGTAAGAGAGGACTGTCCGCCCTTATTTTTGTTCGAAAGAGCAACGCCCAATGGGGAATCAACAACAATCAACATCACTCACTCACTCACTCACTCAGTGACTCAGTGTCGCAGATATAGGGCTGGCCTGCCGGTTCAGCCAAAACATAAATAAAAGCCACATACAAGTTTCTATTGGACAGGATTTAAATGGAAGAAATGCCTCACAAAAAGGAGCAATTTGATTCCAAAACAACAATTAAAGTGTCAAATAAAAGAAGACAGACTAGCCCAGAACTGTGATGACCTCTGAACTCCCCGCTTCCACAAACAACCCAAATACCACATTAAACATGGTCACTTCCAACAGAGAGCCCTCACAGCTAAGCAGCGTTACATTTCGTTGGCTCCTGCAGATTGCTCCCCCCCCCAAAAAAAAAAAACACAAAAAAAGCTGGGGCAGGGTCATGACACGGTTCCTCATCCAGTTTTGGAAGTGTCGAGTTTGAACGGGATGGACTTCAAAGCATCTCGGTGAACATCATACCGCATTACCCCTGCCATGCTGGGGTCTTTCCAAACACCCAGCTAGCCAGTCATGGGCCCCCAATGCGTGCGTACACTTAATCGCCCCTGCCGACCCCTCCTGTCCTGTGAAAAAACGTCTTGGTAGGAGACACCATGCCATAAATCATGTGAAATGGTTATTAGCCTTGAAAATCGGCCCCAGTGGCTGAGTGGATGGTTTATTATCCTCAAAAAGAAGGCACACTCTTGGCACGAAAAATAGACTTCAACAAGAGTTTTAATTAACATAATTAGTCATGCCATAAAAAAGGAAAATAACGACAATTAATGTCTGCCCAAAAGTCTCAATGAAAAAAAAAGTCCTGGAGACTGAACGTTTGCTCTGAAAATCTATTTTGAAAGTACATCTATGCACTAGTGACAGTAGGCCATGTCTATCCAAATGAAGAAATAAAAAGAAACGTTCGGCTCTAATGAAAAAGAAAACTACTAAACAATGTTCTACGATATGCTGCCAATGCAATATGAAAAAGGAATCGAAATGACTGTGCCTCAAATGTAGTCCTCAGGGGCTGGACTGGCCACGTCTAGAATTAGTATTAGCAAATATTAAAATCATATTTAAAAAACACAAAAACGATTTCAAACCCTAAATCAATGCCCTAAAAATTGTGCACATGGGCCCCTCCTAGAGAGTTGGATGTTTTAGAGTTGAAACTGCTTGCCAATAAGGGCCTATTTATTCAACTGGATGCAATGTCCACCAAGTCATAAAAAAAAGAAAATGATTGGAATTCCTGAGGCCATTAAAAAGGTCCTGTATGTTTTTTCCTGCCCCGCCATATCCCATGTACTCTGCTCGGCGGGGCCAAGACTCGAGACTAAGCATTGAGGCATAGCTGAAATATCTCCCCATGAACTTTCCCACAACATTTTTCCTTCTGACTTACTGAAGTCCTTCCAGACGTCCCCCTCCACCCTATGTTGTTGGAACAGTAAATAAGCATAGCGAGATCTAGCAGCAATCGGCCCCTAACCCCCTCCAGTCTATATTTTACCACTTACAGGTCACCCTTCCCGCTGAGTGCACAAAGGTTATGGCTATTGTTTTGACGGAAGCCATTCATTCTTTTCCCTTGTAAGGAAAAAGTTAAGCAAACTACCTCATACTGACAGATTCTTCTTAAACCTAATGTCACTTTTTCTTATAATGACCTTTCTGTTTACATATTTCCTGTGATTAAAATTGAAAGGCTGTCTGTATCCGGCCTTTCTTGTGAAGATGTGGGCCTTTCTTTCATAGGGCACCCTTAGTGGGACAGCAACTTAATTATTTAAAAGGGCATCAAGATATTTTATTGCTGAGCACCGTTATATAGTTATGATACTATAAAGTTATATTACTTTCACCAATACAATTGTGTTGGTTATCCAGTTGCATATCAAACTTTCATACCAGTCCTCCTTTAAAAACTGTTTGCATGTGTTGCAAAGCGTTACAAATACCTTTTCACAAAGACATTTTCAGATTTTTTTAATGGCTAAATTTGAAATGTTCATTATCCAAATTCTGAATAACATTTTATAATTGTCATCAGAAACACAATAGTATAATAGCAATGAAGAGAGGGCTTTGAGACCTGTAATGACTAGGCCCCTTCTGCTAAAAACATTGAGGGACTGACCTGTGAGAGTGGTCTTGAAAATACTTGACTCCTCTCCTCTGGAGACCATGGGCGTAGATGTATGCTACAAAAGGAAAGACAAAATCATAATAATCAATCTTTGTGAATTATGTATGATGTCCTGAAAACCTGATCCAATTCCATGTGGATTTTTTAATTGCATTTGAAGTTTGCAGATTGAACTGCGACAACCCACACAAGTGGTTTAAGAGAATTTCAGATGGGCCCAGAGGGAGACAGAGAGAAAGCGCGGTGAATGTTCCACATTCTGGCCTTTTGTGAGTTTTGAATGAAATCGGTGGAATGTGATACCCTTTGCACATCCTTTGTTGCAACAGCACAATCCCCATGGCACCGGACTGTGTTGGTGACTCTTGTACCTATTCACTAGGGACGTGTTTAGAGTCAGGGGAGCAATTACTGCTGCCAACGCTTTTGTCCTGAACAAACAAACTGTAGGCAGTCAGCCGTCGCACAACAACTTGCAGCAACACATTGAGTATGACTGTATGACTTGAAGATGCTTTCTTCTGTTTCAGAGATACTGGGCTGCCTGCTAGGGGGCAGGATTGTCTAGATCAGGGAGTTGATTATGTGCCATGGAGGGGTCAAGGGCATGCAGGTTTTCATTCAAACTGATCACTACATGTTTGGCTACCCCTGGCCTGGTTGCTAGGGTGCTTTGCCAAAGGTCCTGGATTAAATCCCAGATATCCCCAGCCTACAATAATTCTACTACTTAATATTAGTATTTTATATCCACTATTCACCACGCCTGCTCAATGGCCTACTGGTAAAAACCAACAAGCTTCCATATCGTCAGGTGAGCACATACGGTGCGTTTGAGTACCTCTTGGCGCTGGTGGGTGTCCTTTTGCCGTCGGGGCTGGCGGGGGGCTCTGGGGAATAGGGGGCATATGGGGAGTAGGGCCCCGGGGACAGGGAGGCGGGGCTGGAGATGGTGTAGTCCCTGTAGTTCTGGTTCTCATCTCGGTTCACCAGCAACGCTTCCTTAGTTTAAAACAATTTCATTACATAATGTCATTACATAATTTGATACATAATTTCTGTCTTAGAGACAGAAAGGAAAAAACACATCTCATTGCGGTTTTACTACCTACGTACATGTTGAACATCTCGACATTTAATTATCAACTTAATAGACCCACAGCAAGGACTACCATGGATGCCATCACCAATTTACTCTTGTTCATGCTCGTGTGCATCTCCTCCCCCTTAAACTGTTTCTGACCGGAGACCAGTGTTGGGTAGTAACGCGTCATTAGTAACGCCGTTACGTAACGCCGTTACTTTTTTCAGTAACGCGTTACGTAACGCGTTGTTTTTTAAAATTCAGTTCCCGGTACCAAACGCTGCACACAGTTCCCGATCAATAAAGTTTGTCCGGTTTTTCAATGGCCTGTCCGGCGTCCGGCGCGGACGCGTATTTGTCCTCCTTTTTGAGACAACCCCGCCGGTCACAGGTCCGCCCGCCGGTCGTAGGTCCGCGGTGTGTTTACTATTGCGCACCCCCCCCCCCCCCCCCCCCCCCCCCCCCGAGGTGTGTCGCGCGCGCGCGCCTCCCCCCCCCCCCCCCACCCTTTGGTGCAATACTTTGGTGTTTGTGTTAAGGTTTGTGTTGGTGCACAACGGATCATATTGCTTGGGTGATTAGATTCAGTGATGTGGATGCAAATTAATTGAAACGGTTGTTTTAATCAACAGTTTGTATTATTCAGCATCAGTACATTACTGAAATGACGGTGAGAGGGGAACTCAATCAATCAACTTTTATTTAAGAACGTTGTACAGTAACTAAAAAGTTACTTTCTCAGTAACGCATTACTTTTTGGTTTAAGTAACTGAGTTACTAACTGAATTATTTTTACAAAGTAACTAGTAACTGTAACTAGTTACTATTTTTCAGTAACTAGCACAACACTGCCGGAGACCATATACACAAATAGTCATAATCAAATCGTTTTATCCCCAGACTTGTTAATAATGCCTGATGAATAGGGATATCGCAAAAGATGATGCTGATTAGATGGACAGGCCCAGGGTTTGTACAATTTTGAGTCAAAAACTATGCTACACGGTGAACAGGAAATTGCATTGTAAATATAAAATAAACCCCCTGGAGTGTCTATGACCACCATGTTACCGTACTGACCTGGAAGCGTCCAGTGAGCTGTTCTGGGCTAGTGATGCCATTGGTCTGTCCAGGAATGGGTGGATCAGGTCTGGAGGGGTGGGACCAAATCAGATAGTTTTATATATATATATATATTTTTTTTACAGTTGCCACAGTTGTCCCTTTGACCAATTTTACCAAATCAAAGTCAATGACACACACACACACTAACATTTAACCGTTATCCGACAATATAATGTTTGACAAATTAACACTATCAGTTATAAAAATATATATATATAAAATAATCCTCACGTTCTGTTGTCATTTCTGCTGAAGCTGCACATGTAAAAATAAAGGGCTGGCCCCAAATATTCAAACATAACATATTACTCTAAAACTTTAAGTTGTAGTCAAGATTTTTTTTGCCTCCGAATTCAACTCTTCAAATTTTCAATAACTAATTTTTACAACATTTTTCAATGTTGGATTGGAAGTCCCTCTTTATATAGGGTCAGACCGATATAAGAGACAACAGACCTCAGACACAACAGACTGTTGTGCAGCGGTGTATGGAAACAAATTGAATGTACTGTGTGTGTAAAGTGATGATACCGGCAACGACTGCCGCCAGGCATTAAACAGCTTAGCGAGGGCTGGGAAACTCCTGCTATATCTCCTAACTCTTGCTGAGACGTGCCAGTAGCCAAAAACCTTAGAGGACTTGGACACCGCCAAAACGTTGGTGTGTTGTCCGAAAACACGCTCACTTCTTCTTATGTAGCCTGCAGCCCCCACCACATCCTCTAACAACACTAGATCAGCCTCGACCATGTCCTCCAACAACGCTAGATCAGCCCCCACCACATCCTCTCACAACGCTAGATCAGCCCCCACCACATCCTCCAACAACGCTAGATCAGCCATTTGACACACACCTCCTACAGCTGCCCTAATTTTATTTTCGTTTCATTACATGACTTCTTATATCGAATCTTACTTACAATTATTATATAGGCCTACTTTAGGCGTAGGACTACATCGATTGTATCAGTAAAAATCACGTTACTTTCCGGGGGGAAATTGTATTTGTATAAGTTGGTCAAAAGCATTAACTGGTCATGTTTGTAATTTCTTTCTGGTGATTTTGCTATTCACTCCACCGCTTGCTGTGCGTACGCATGGTCAGACCCTGTGCGTAAATTTTCTCCAAAAGTACGCGCATTTACAAGCCAAGCCACATTTTGTCAAACAATTGCGTACGCATGGTTCACGCACAGATTTCCTCGTACACAACATTGATAAATGAGGGCCCAGGCTCTTCTCCGCAGAGAGAGTTTGGTGACGCGAGGTTGACTGACCCAGCAACAAGAGAGCGTAACTTGATTGGCTGGATGTTGGTTCGATTTGAGACAGAAATGATTGCTTCTCCTAAGTATCCCGGATATTGTATCTGAATTTTTTAACTTGCATTTTGGGATCTGAATTTGACCTATCAAATTTTAGCAACTTGAATATATATTTGAATTTAGAGTTGAATTCAGAGGCAAAAAATTCAGATAAATAATTTAAATGCAAAAAAATTCAGTGCTAGAAATTCAATGGCTTTTAAATTTCAAAATCTGGTGAGACAGATTTAGTTCCATAGTACTACTCCTCCGCGCCGTGCCACTGGTCTGTCATTGAAAATGAATGTCTAGCGGGCGCGAATAGCAATCCGACAACAAGGTATTGCTGCTCCGCTCCGTGCCGCTCGTCTCTCATTGAAAATGAATGTCTAGCGGGTGCAATCTAAAAAAGCCAGTAAATGCATTAAAAAAGAATTAGGTAATAAAGTGAGCAGGAAACAGTGGAAAGGGTATAAGAAAGAAAATTAGAGAAACATAACTCTTGGATACTGCAGTTAGGCTATACTTCCATTTGTTTGGCTACAGAAGTTAAGTTATACTTTTATATACTTTTTTTTTTGCACTGTTTCTGAGTCTGTTTCTTAAGATGTATCATTTATTGGGCTTGAGTTCGCCATGAGTTGTGATTTGAGCATATTGGTAAATGCTTGACCTGTGTGGGTCCCTGGATTGTTTCAGTCTGTTGTTTTGTGTTAATGCTGGAAAAAAGGTTGGACACTACATTGTGTTTTTGTTTTTAATTGATTTCTAATAAAAAAATGTATATACATTTGCATAAAGCAAGCATATTTTGTCCACTCCCATGTTGATAAGAGTATTACAAACTTGAAAAATCCCCTTTATGGTACATTTTGAACAGATAAAAATTGTGCTATTCATTTGTGATTAACTATGGACAATCGTGATTAAATATTTTAATCGATTGACAGCCCTAATATACACTCACCGGCCACTTTATTAGGTACACCTTGCTAGTACCGGGTTGGACCCCCTTTTGCCTTCAGAACTGCCTTAATCCTTCGTGGCACAGATTCAACAAGGTACTGGAAACATTCCTCAGAGAGTTTGGTCCATATTGACATGATAGCATCACGCAGTTGCTGCAGATTTGTCGGCTGCACATCCATGATGCGAATCTCCCGTTCCACCACATCCCAAAGGTGCTCTATTGGATTGAGATCTGGTGACTGTGGAGGCCATTTGAGTACAGTGAACTCATTGTCATGTTCAAGAAACCAGTCTGAGATGATTCGCGCTTTATGACATGGCGCGTTATCCTGCTGGAAGTAGCCATCAGAAGATGGGTACACTGTGGTCATAAAGGGATGGACATGGTCAGCAACAATACTCAGGTAGTCTGTGGCTTTGACACGATGCTCAATTGGTACTAATAAGCCCAAAGTGTGGCAGGAAAATATCCCCCACACCATTACACCACCACCACCAGCCTGAACCGTTGATACAAGGCAGGATGGATCCATGCTTTCATGTTGTTGACGCCAAATTCTGACCCTACCATCCGAATGTCGCAGCAGAAATCGAGACTCATCAGACCAGGCAACGTTTTTCCAATCTTCGATTGTCCAATTTTGGTGAGCCTGTGCGAATTGTAGCCTCAGTTTCCTGTTCTTAGCTGACAGGAGTGGCACCCGGTGTGGTCTTCTGCTGCTGTAGCCCATCCGCCTCAAGGTTCGACGTGTTGTGCATTCAGAGATGCTCTTCTGCATACCTCTGTTGTAACGAGTGGTTATTTGAGTTACAGTTGCCTTTCTATCAGCTCGAACCAGTCTGGCCATTCTCCTCTGACCTCTAGCATCAACAAGGCATTTGCGCCCACAGAACTGCCGCTCACTGGATATTTTCTCTTTTTCGGACCATTCTCTGTAAACCCTAGAGATGGTTGTGCGTGAAAATCCCAGTAGATCAGCAGTCTCTGAAATACTCAGACCAGCCCGTCTGGCACCAACAACCATGCCACGTTCAAAGTCACTTAAATCACCTTTCTTCCCCATTCTGATGCTCGGTTTGAACTGCAGCAGATCGTCCTGACCATGTCTACATGCCTAAATGCATTGAGTTGCTGCCATGTGATTGGCTGATTAGAAATTTGCGTTAATGAGCAGTTGGACAGGTGTACCTAATAAAGTGGCCGGTGAGTGTATATAATATATTGCAACTACACTACCATGTGTTAGCTGTGCCATTCATTTCAACATTGGATGTGCATTTGTATCATCGAAAGTGACACATTTTTTATTAATTATTCATGTATGACCACCAATATGAGCATAAAGTTACATGTGCAGGCTGTCAAAGGAAGATCCACTGATTTTAAAAAGGTAATTTCCATACAGATACCGAGTGGCTTCTTTACATTTTCAACTCGCTTTTCAAAACTACTCTCCCAATTGGCCTCCATCTTTCCAGCCACTTATTGTGCCGTCCCTAACTAAAAACACATATTCCCTTCGCAATTCCATCAGCAAACTTTGAGGGGGGAAAATTGTGGCTAGTGAACGAGCCAATCTAAATAAATAGTACCCCCCCCTCCCGCCCCCTCTACCCTCCACTGCGGGGCCAAATGCCACCTGGCTCTCGACGGAGCCTAAAGTAGTGAAACATACAGGAAGGGCCCGGACGCCTGTGGTAAATCGCCTGGAAAGGCACCTCCACTCGTTCCATCTAGTGCATTCAGCAGGAAAACTGACTCTTTTCTTCACGAGTGGGTGTGATACATTACTTGGGAGGTATCGCAATGGTGGTTAACTCAAGCACAACTGGCCAACTCATGCTCTGAGTTGGCCAGGTGGAAAATGTTCGTCCCAAAACAGTGATTACACTGTAAAATAAGACTATAGGAGAAAGCTACAGTCTGCAGACAAATGGGGGCAGTCGCAGTTAACCTACTCTGACCCGTTCCTATAGGTCTCCTGTACCACTGACAGATGGATAAATTGGCTCAAGATGAAATGATTACCTGTCACTTGAAACCCCAGAAATGAGAAATGTTGGCCTCGCTTTAGGGAGGGGAGCATAAATCTACGGCTGAGCAACACGTCTGACAACTGTAAAACCTGTGGAAAGTCATAAACGGTTAAAATGCTAAGTATCATGTTTTATCCGCCAAGAAATTAAAACATCCGACAGACAAAAAATAATTAAAATTCATTTTTGGTCAAATGTGTGACTGCCAACACAGCACAACATTGCAGTATTTAACAGGAAGCTTTATTGTACAAGGAAGGCACTGTGGTGTAGCCATGCCCAGCAGCTGCTTGAATGGCCCCAGTAGCTCAAAGTCATCTCTTTAGCAGAGAGCAATAGGATCAGAGAGAGAGAGTAGTGGTTTGGTCAACATGACATCATACAAAAGAGGTCAACAAACAATGGAGCCCAAAGAAGAGGCTTCAAACAAAGCCAGTCTACAAAGCGAGAAACATTAATAACAAGCCACTGCTGGCGTTGTTTTCTTTATGCCTTTGAACGAGTTAATTGCAGGTTAGCAGAGTGTGGGTAAAAGCAGTATTTGATTGAACAACACAAACTCCTTGCCAGCTTATTTTGAAAGCGACACCTCAGACCAAGCATAGTCTGTTCCAGGGGTAGACTGATGCCTGCCTAATCTGCAGAGCAATGGAGCGTAGGATTGAAAAGAATCTGCTGAAAATCAATTTTCCACAGCAGCATCCCAGGGTGCCATTGTATTTAGGACGGTGTGATTACACTTGATGACTGGTATTGGTGGAGGAGCCCATCATTAACACAAGGAGCCCAGATGGGGAAGGGGGGTTAGGGATGTGGCAAAGCTACAGAGTGCCATTGTGGTGGCCAGCCGGGGACTTGCCATGTTGTCTCTGGCAGGGAGGAGGCAGACATGAGGTCAGCAGGAAAATATCCACTCACATGGACACGGGACGTCCAAGGAGGACGAGTGGGAGAGGGAGACGAAATGAGAAGAGAGCCTTTAATCAAAGTGCCAGCCAAGAAAGGTCTCAATTTGCGGGGAAGGTCTTTATAGATATAAAACTCCCCGACATCAAAACAAGGTCTGGACCTCAAGTTTATCAAGACGGGTACAGTGCAGAAGAAAAGCTCCGACGCATATCTGACATTTCCTCTGATTAGAATCACCTGGTCGTAGAGAACCCTTTGTTAAAAATGTTGAGGATATCCTATTATTTAGCATTTAGACATTTAGCAGAAACTTTTATCCAAAGTGTGAGATTTCAGGTACAGGTCAGCAAGGAGCAGGAAGGCAGTGAGGCATCAGATGCCTACAGTTATGCTGTGGACATTGAGGATGGAACACAATACCTTTCTGCTGGGAGTTTAACAACCTAACCACTACATTATCCTGCCGCCAAAATACTAATAGTATTATCCTGCACGCGTGAACACACACACACACACACACACACACACACACACACACACACACACACACACACACACACACACACACACACACACACACACACACACACACACACACACACACACACACACACACACACACACACCTCTCCACCACCAGCTGCAGCTGCGTCTTGGAGCTCTTGATCTTGTTCTGGGCCTCCACGTTCAGCATTTCTGCTGTGTTCTGCCCATTGATCTCCAGGATGATGTCGCCAGGCTGCAGGGCCGCCAGCTCCGCCTTGCTGCCCCCGTTGACCTGTCGGAGCAGACAGCAGAGAGGAATGAGCCCCAGTTAGCAGCAGCTAGCGCTGTGAGGAGCTGGATCACATAGCGCCTTCAGGGTGAGCCATCCATTTGCAGGTGAAGACAGAGATATTTCGACGCCACTGGATATTTCTCAACGGCGTAAATGTGTTTCTAATGAGGGAGGGCCGTGAACCAAGGTGGTGAAGTCGGCTGGTGAACTTGCTCTAAATACCAAATCTATACTTAAAAAAAACATATAATTTGTTTAAATTGCATAATCATCGGTCGTTAACAGTTATGGTAGACGGCGTCGTCACACTTAACGCATATAGAACCTGGTAGCTCCTGTCGCCTGTGGAGGAGTTCATGACACCCTAGGGGAGAGGCCATTAGTGAGAAAGAGCCTTGGTGGTTTGACCTTTGCCACCAGTCACATCACGTCTCAAAGCCAATGGACTACTGCCTGTACAAGAGGGAATTCCATTCAAACAGAACTGAAAATGTCTTCCAAGTCTGTCCTCCAGACATAAACACACCAACATGAAATGAATAAGAATGCAGCATCTCCAACATCCCTAAACATTAGAGACTGAAATGGCATTCACCAATAACAACACTGCTCTACACTCCCTTATCAACAGTGTCTGTTTTTGATTGTGCAAATGAGAAAAGCAGTACAAAAGAAGATAAATAAGCAGAATGCTTGTCCTTTCACAGAGCATACGGGCAGAGGTACCATGTCTGTGGGCCTACATGAGGGCAATTAATCGTTGCTGTGGGGACGTACAATAATGCGTGCCTTAGCCAATCAGGTCACGCCTGGTTTCACATAAACTAAAGAACTGGGTGTTTTTTTGCTCGTCTGTACTCCCCCTGCCACAGCAACAGGGGGCAAGCCATCACTGAGTGCCAAGAGGAACAAAAGTGGGGTGTAAGTGGTGTCTCTGTGCCAAGTGCCAACCTCTTTAGATGGGCCCGGGCCAATGCAGGAGACAGGGGGCGGTGGAGGTGGTATGGCAGTTGCTGCATCTCCAACTGAGTTACAAACTGCTCCCATTTACAAGCTCTACACCTCAGTTTGAACCCCTTCTGATTTTTAATCTCAAAGCCCTGGGAGTTTTGAGATCAGGCTCATTTTGTTTACTTGCCACAAAAAACTAGATCTAGGTATTTTATCCCTGTGATGACCTGTTTCTTTAACATCAGTTGTCAAGAGGGGGATCAAACAAACAACATCTTTAAAGTGAATGGGCCTAAAAGCTCATTCGATTTGCAGCATTGGTACCATGCCCATGTTTTGACATAAGTGAGCACTGTTTGAGCGCCTACTGGGGAGGGAAAGCCCAGGCTAAACTGGTGAACTAGGGCCAGGATGGGCAGTGGGCAGGTCACATTCTCTGGCATTCAAGGCTTCCTGGAGACGTTTCCTTTCCTCCAGCTCGATGTTCCCTTCCCATAGTGGTTAAATTAAAAAAAATATGTGCATGCAACAGCGTGCTCAAACACGCACGTGTGTAAACATGCATACTAGCACATGCCGCACAGAGGAAACACACACGCGCGCACACACACACACACACACGCACACACACACGCACACACACACACACACACACAGTATTTCACTTCCATTCCGACTACCTTGGGAGTTAAGGAAATGGTTGCGAGGCAGCGTCTGGATAAAAACAAAAGGGCCATGAGCAGTGCACCAGTGGCAAGCTTGAGGAAGTCATTACAGCTTGTGAGCTTTGACCCAAAAAAAACAAGAGGATGCAGAGGTGATAATGCGTGACAGGTTCGTCATTGGGGGGGGGGGGGATAAGTACCTTGGATACTGTAATGGCCTTCTTGAAGTCCCTGCCCCCATAGATCCTGAAGCCCCATGGAGATGGTCCCCTTAGGTTGACCGTCAGCGCCATTGGCTTGAAGGATCCGCACGTGTACCGTCAAAATCCTGGAGGGGGAAAGCCAATGCAATAAGTATTATCACAATGACATGCGTTTGTGTATGCATGCGAGTGAGGCCTTGTGTATTAGGTCAGGTGCAAAGAGACAAGCCGACTTTCATGTGCTTAAACACTTCCACAAGCTTAAGTCGTCCCGATGTGGATTGTGTAGCCACATCAAAAAGGAATGGGAGGAATCTGAAACCAGAGACACATGACTGATAGTGCAAAAGGGCTTGGAAGGCCAGCATTACATTGGAACCAAATGCAGTTTTCTAGTCTGAAAGAGGCAAGCGAGAAATGGCGTTACCACCGCCCACAGAAAGTCCCATTTCAGTTAATGTGCCCAGAAAAACTACGGTAATGTCCCTTATAATTACTTATGTTAAAAGTAATATACTTGGCAGCACAATTTGCTGCTCTTACTTCCCTTTGAGTTTCTTTTGACTGTAAATGCAGAGGACATGGTCAACCGAAAGAAGTTTCCACAAGAAAGCACCACCACAATAAGGGGATGTCGAGGTTCTGTTTGGCCAGGATACTTTTCTGAAATGAAATGGATCCAACTGCCAAGAATTGCGTGACAACACCTTTTAGAAAATGTCTAGAAATCCCACCATTTATGTAATCCTGTAGACCAACGTATATATTCATTCATGCATACAAGCACCAGTTGGGACAGACAGATGGGCGATGAATATGATGTGGTAATTTATGGTTCAAGCTATTTTCATGCCTGTGGATCCAGCAGACCTCCTGGAGCCTTTTGAATTAGTCCAACTATGTTTAGCTTAAGCCTCAGGCCTTAGAAAGGAGCCCCCAAGATCTCCTGAAAGTGAGATAGTCTCTCCCCTATTCAGGCTCTGCAAGTGCAATATTGCAACAACCAATGAGAGTTGAGGTTGCAGGGAAACCATGCAAAGTGGTACGCTGGTGATAATGGTGGTGGGTACACTGGCGTTTAAGTTTGCTGTAGCAGACATCCTGTGTCATTACAGGATTTATGAGCGCTGTTTATCAGATTTAGAGGCCTGGCCTGTCTCTGAGGATGATGCAAACACTTTCATTATTTTGGTTATATTAATGCAGTGGCTCCCAAACTTTTATTAAATACTGTACTGTATATCGAAAAGATTGACTGCCGAGTTGGAAATCACTGTAATTGATGTATTGAACTGTTTGAATTGTACTGATAGGAAATGGAGATCCAAAACAGTCATCTAGGCTAATGGCAGATGTTATCAGTATTCAGAGACATCTCTAGACACACTGCTCAGTGTGCATCACCGCAGGGTTACCGTCACATGTTATAAATATAGACAGGATCATTTAAAAATTGGGCCCGAATAGAATCTTTGTTGAATGAGGGAAAATGCACTGTACAGTGGGTTTGGCAGCTGAATAACTTGTAAAAATGTAAAATAAGGTTGAAACTAACTGTGTGACCGCAACATTTCTACAAGTCCTGTTTAAGTTGTTTTTCAATCTCCATAGAGCTGTACCGTATTATCTAGTTTACCAAGCCACAGGCCTGTAGCGCGTTGTGTATGTTTTATGCACATGCTTTTGGACACCAGACTGGATTGATTGAGGGCAAGAAAAAGCGAGCAGCCTGGCTGACATTCTCCTTTGTTTGTTATGGTTAAGCCATTATTTTTGACAGCGTTTTGCACATTTGTTTTTTGTTGCTGCATGTACATTACAATACACCATTTCCATGAAAAAAATAAAATAAATAAATTACTTGAATATTATATACAAAACCTATTGATTACTACAGGCTCCTATTAGCCATGTTAACCATAAACTGCTCACAGATCTGATCCTGTGATCAGATCTGTGAGCAGGTTATGCAAAGTTCCAACGACAGATCAGGTCCTCAGGGGAAACAACTGCTGAAACCTTGGGACCAACTGCAGAAGACCCCTACCATGCCCACCACCACTCACCACCCCCTTACCCATATCCTTCTACCTACCAAACACTGGCCCATCTGAACCACACTCCTCGGTACAACTGGCTCAAACCTCGTTAGCAGTCAGTGCCAATTAGCATGGGTGCTGCTGCTGGTCTCACTGTTATTAGGCTGTTAATTGCTGCAGCCTGGAGAGACCAGGCCTTGCTGTGTGATAATGAGAGGGGACGGCCTCTCTCCGGCGTCAAGTTCCCCCAGCTTCTGAGTGCTCCAGTTGTTGAACTAGTCACTAGTGGCATCACGCTACTCCCACAGCTCACAAGCTCCCCTCTTAGGATCATAAAGTAGTTGGTGGCTGACAGGGGTCATTTTGACAGGCGAGTGAAAGTAAACTGATGACCTGACATGTTCCCAACAACCCACAAAAAAAGACCTAGGACACTGTGGATTGACTGAGGCTTCAAAGGTTTCTCTTGTGCACTTTCTACTTTGACCAGACTTCCAGAATACAGCAGTTAAGTGTTATGCAACTTAATGGATCAATAAAATAAATCCAACAGATGCCATCACATACAAGCTTTCTGTGACGATCCTTTGAACAATAAACTGAAGCTGAGATACATGTGGGTGACATCACTGCTTGCCATGCTGATCTGGAAGATCTCGGCATCAGCTGAGGCAGAAGGTCCCACACAATAGAGAAGAATTGAACGGGTTTATGAATCCTCCCAAACAACAGCACTAGCCAGATACACAGGAAGGAGCCACCGGTAGAAGCTAAACCATGGATTGCATATTGGACCTACGTATCACACATTGATAAAGCATGATGATATGCTCATTGCCAACAATGTGAATCAATTACCTCAAAGATCACTTGCCATAAAATAAGGCATTTTTATCAGGTGGTTAAATGTATGAGGTAGTCAGGGTAGAACTAGGTAGAGTATAGATCGGTAAAAAAAAAAACAAGCCTGACCCTAGCCGAGCACGTTCTGTCAGAGTCCCGCACGGGCCCGTCCCATTGGCTGCATTTATGGCCCTGGTTAAAAGACTAAATTTTCTAATTAAGTTGGCTGGAAGTTAACTAATTCCCAGTTGTTTGAATGACAAAAATCGGTTCAGAATTATGTGCAGGAGCGAGTGTGGTGCCGTAGGCAGCGAGACCCCACACTTTCATTTCAAATCGTAACCTTTGATTGACTGGTGATAAAAAACAGAATAGACACAAGGTATTAACAATCACACTTTGTGGATTACAGAGAAATTTGAATGACAGAAATCTGTTCAGAATCACGCTCAAGCTTAACGAATGGAGCTGGGAGGGGAGGAGACAAACAAACCTTGTGCACAAACATTTTAATGTATTATGACAATGCAACTTTGTTATAAACTTATTTTATTTTTCTTTATTGATCAGTGATTGATTCATAAGGTTTAAGGTTACAATGATATATACCTATACCATTCTGATTATCATACCAAAAAGCTTACTCCCCAACCCAATTATAAAAAAAGGGACCACATATTCACCATTAACTAGTAGCTAAGATCGTAATTTATGTACAACAACTTCCTTACTTACTATCAATAAGCAGTAATTAGGAGGTTATTGAGGGAAAACTAATATTAAAGTGAATGACCTAGTAGTTGTAGAATATGGTCATACAGAATAATGCATTAATAAGTGCTTTATAATGACTAATAAATAGCCAATATGTGTGCTTATAAGCAACTAGTTAATGGTGAATATGTGGTCCCTAATCTAAAGTGTTCTGGTTCGGGCGAAACTAGGCCTTCATGTGTGAGAGACTAGCTAACAGGAGTATAGGAGACATGACAGCAAGTATGAGACAGTAGTGGAAGAAGAGCACAACTTTTTTACTTTACACACACACACACACAAGGTATTAACAATCACCTTTGAACCACCTTTGATGAAACACTTTGATGAGTCATGCAATGTCCCTTTCTGATTGGCTGGAATTGTGCCAGTTATGTCAAATAACATACAAGCCAATTTCATGAGGTGTTATCTGGCACTGTGTTTGGGATCGTTTTTTTGTTTTTTTTGTTTCATGTGCGCCCTCTGCTACACAGCCTGACTTTGAACTGTAATCTCATGGGATCAGCGTCATCTCTGACACAGGGGAAAGAAAATAAAACATGTCCGCCCTACCGTGACTCACCTGTGGTCACAGTGCTGAAATGTCAGCTACATTGTGGCTTAATGGACACCCATTTAAATATCCGAAAGTCCACTCCTTTGACACACTGAAAGGAGGCTTAAAAAGCCTCCGGGCAACCTTCAAACCTTCAGCCGTTGTGTTTGTTGACTGGGTGAAACTTGCCAAAACAAGTCTCTTGAAATATGCAAGTGCATTTACTAAAAAGGGCAGTATGACATATCATCATCATCCCAACCCAATGATGCTTGTGTTCGCCTCTTCCAGGAAGACCTAACAACTGACCCGACTCATGTATTTTTGTGGTTGGACCTGCCCCATCCTTGTGTTGCACTGTTCAGTGTCGAGTAGTGGCTCCAATTCTAATTGCATGCATTGATTGTTCTCACTTTGGTCAAGCAAACGTCTGCTAAATGTAAACCCAAGCAGGGAGGCTGTCGAAAATATAGGACAATGATAATGTATAAAACAGAAATGCTTTGTAATCAAGATGTCCAGCCCTCTTATTCATACTGTGGAGCCTCAACTTTTCCATCTTTTCCTTCCCAAGAACTGAGAAGAAAAAAGAAAAAGAATGAAGTGAGGAATATGGCAACCATCATTGATCCCACCCCCCTTACTCCCACTCATCCTCCCGATCCTCTTGTTGAAATGAGAAACATCATCCGGGAGATGAAACAGGAAAAGCAGCGGGTTCAACTACAACCTCCTCCATCTCCTCGTGCCACCACCGCTTTGAGGAAGAACATGGATCTTATCATACTTGTCTTTATGACACATCTGGAACCTCGAAGCAAGACTTAATGTGCTTAATATGAACAATTACTCGTATCCGTTCAAAATTGAGAAATACAAAGTGCTGTGGCGTGCACAAGAAGATATCTGTCTGTCTATATATAATATGATGGGCCAATTTCAGGAACACAGGAAAATAATTATTGCAGTGAACAAATGACAACAGGAGTGCTGGTGATTGGAGGAGAAAGTGCATTCAGCCCTATTGAGTCTTGAGGACCAAGGAGGAGCATACCTGCCGGACACACACCCTCTGAATAGAAAGACAGGAATGTATTTGTGAGCCTCTCCCCTGGACCAAGTATGACCTCAGTAACATTCATTGCATTCTCCAATCACCTAAGAGGTGAAATATGATCACCAAGGTGATCAGAAACATCAGAGAATAACACAATAATTAGCAGAGCAGAAAGGGCGTTGGTTGGTATTGACGTGCAGTGACTAAGACGTGAACACCGGAGGAGGCATCATCTTGACAAGTATTGACTGAGCCATAATTTCCATGGGGCCCTGCCTTTCCAATGGGGGAAAGTACTAGGCTGTAAACAACCATAACATTTTAGCAAATATTCCTTTCAATACTTGCAAAACCACATTGTAAAAACCGAGAAACATTTTAGGTTAGCTCCATAATAGCCTGAATCTAAATTCCTTCGCTGCTTAGCAACTGTGGCAGCACCAGTCAACTGTGGAGTGACCACCAGTGCGAAGTGTGGGATTTTTTTTTTAGCACGGCCACGACATGAGAACACTGGCACCACTTATCTCCCCCAGCATCCTCATCTGGATATCATGTTACTGTGGCTCACACCGACACAGCCCCGCTCCCCGGCAATCAGCCCCTTTCACCACATCCTCTGCCTGCGCCGGCATCACACAAAGGACAGATGGGGAGGAGTGGGAGGTGGGAAGGGGTTTATCCACCTACACTTCATTCAAGTTCATCATCACTAGCATGCATGTTATTCCAATATCCCATTTCACCAATTCAGACTGTTCTGAAGTGGTTCAAGTCAACCTCACAATTTGTGTTGTTGCTTTCTAGTAGCAAACACGGCTCACATTGCATCAGATGCGAGACAACACACTGCGATTATTTTCCGCAAGGCATCAAAACTAGTTTCTCA
The DNA here is from genome assembly GCA_030340625.1 of Merluccius polli. Lineage (NCBI taxonomy): Eukaryota > Metazoa > Chordata > Actinopteri > Gadiformes > Merlucciidae > Merluccius > Merluccius polli. Next base: position 42,594 of record JAOPHQ010002318.1, read on the forward strand.
AGACAAGGGTCGTAAACTGAACGCATCTTAATCTGTGCAGATTAAACCTGCCGATACAGCTTCCTGCGCTGTTCAATACAACATTCCTCAAAGAAAGAGACACCAGAGTCAAAAGCTCTGAACACATCATGAGAGAAACTAGCTACATTGTAAAGCGGGTGGAAACCAAACTGGGATTATAATTAAACTTCAAGGCAAATGTCAAATGAGTAAAGCCAAATGTGTTGGCTAGTTTCCCATCGAGCTCTGAAATGCCAACACTTTGTCGTGCTGGTCCAAAATTACAGGTCTTTTTTTGGTGACTGTTGGGCGGTTTACTTCTGGAAGGTCTGAAAGGCAGCAACACATTGAAACAGCACAGCATCAGGAAACCAGCACAATTGAAGCGGAGAACTGGCGCATGGGGAGCAGGCACATGAAAGACAGCAGGGCATGGTGACAATGGAGAGGTATATAAAACACAGTCATAAGGCTGGTAGTCCAACATAATGTTTCACGGGGACCGTTCTAGGGTAGACAGATAACTACCTACCTCGAGACTTGAACTCAATCATGTATCACACGTCATCCACAACCTGGCCTCGGTGGAGTAGTCATGTCTGGAGGACGTTGACCCCTGAACCTGCTTATCACTCGCCAAACATACCAGCCATTGCTTTATTTTGTAAGACTTGGAGGTGACCTGATGAAATGGTCACGTCTAGTCTCTTGACACTGAAGAAAAACACATTCCTCAAGTGCTGCTGGCTTGAGCTTGAACCATAATGACCAACTGCATTTAGACAGTTATCCACTCTGAACAAAACCACTTGGGCTAGAGGGGAAACTGCACACCCAGCTGTGACATGACCATAGGCTAACAAAATACACACTTCTGTGCGGTGACGGGTTACAAATGCCGTCGGACATTTCGACGTGAGACATGTTGAAGACCGGCTGGATGTACACTTGTAGCGGGAGACGTTGCAGTGGTCCAGTCTCTCAACACATTATATGGCTTGTTTATTATATATATATATATATATATATATATATATATATATATATATATATATATATATATATATATATATATATATATATATATATCAATACAAGTTATGTTTTAAATTATTAACGCACAAAGTATGTAATGCTTACTCACCCAGGTGGGAAGAGTCTCGAGGCGTGACACCTGTTGGTCCACAACAATCAGGAGCCTCTAGTCCACGCAGCAGTAAAGTGGGTGAAACCAAATACCGCCAACGCTAAAACCGCCGGTCTCCAAAAAAATGCCCGTTACAAATTCCTCGGACAAGACTGAATGTGTCTGTCTTTGTGGATGGACAACTTTTGATAACTGTGCTGCTCAGACGCCGTTAAGGGACGGTGTGTGCGGGTCCTCTGGTTTTGTCCTCGGATGTAAACGCGCGGCGGTACCACCTGTGGACCCCTTGCAGTGGGACGAGCTCACCGTACCACGTGCTGTCACCGATGTAAAGGTTGGACAGAGAGCAGTGCGGAGCTGTATGGTGGAGGCGGAGGGAGGAGGTGGGAGGAGGACATGGACAGGAGTGATAATTGAGTCATTTATGGAGGCGCTCGACGGAGTTTCGGTCTGTTTGCATTGTGCAAGTGCGCCCTCTGCACACAGTGCATCATATTGCACAATATCATTACAGTAGCTTTTTTTTCAATCGTTAATTGATCGTTAATTTAGTTTGGGCTTTTTGGATTTAGTTTTGGCTTTTCGGCACAGAATGGACCCTTTTCACAGGTTGTCAGTAGCAGGGTAAAATAACTTCCTGTCAGTAGCAGGGTAAAGTAACTTCCGGTTCCTGTCATTTTAACATTAGGTCGGATTTATTGATGTCCGTCGCAACCCTAGCATGGCCAGTGCATATAGTTGTGTCTATACTGGTGCACTGCCATACCTTAATTAATATGATGAGATATAACCACTCTTATATAGGCCTAACGTTAGGCAGCGTTATCGTGCAGATTCATATAATGGGAACTTACATCAAATCAGCTTTTTTATTTTTTTCATAAACAAATACAAATATTTTTCTGTAAGAATGGGAACCATGCCTTAATATCTACTTGGTTTAAAAAAGGTTTGCAAAATCTAGCCTCTATATATCTATCTATCCTATATTGCTTTAATAGGCTTCTCCAATCTGAAGTCTAATTTATACCAATTACATAAATCTATTCGAAATATCCTATGCACGATGTGTGCAATGTAGACTTTCTGTCTTATCATTTTTAAGTAAAAAAAAAAAAAAAACACTCAATCAAGCCAAAGTTGTTTAGACATTACTCCATTTTTTAATAAAAAAGTTTTTTGTGTACCATATTTTTAAAACATCTTTTTATTAAGCAAAATATATTATACATTAATTTGATAACAGTTACAATCTGTACAATCATCTTGTTTATGTCCTGGGTTTTACTCAAGGATAGACTGTATGAATACCTGGATCGCTGTCACAATATACTTCATGATTGGCTCCCCTAGCATTACAAATGTCACACTAATTGATACTTAGGGTAGAGCAAGAATAACTGATTTTATTATTTTTATAAATCTCTTGTCAAAGTGATAATGTTAACCGAGAAGCCAGTGTGAAACAGTAGGAGCATACAGAGCCTTACTAAAAACTAATATAGTAGCTAAGCTGAAAAAGGTTGGCTGGAGTGTCTAAAAACCTCTTAGTTGTCTAGATAGAAAACCAGTCCATGGTGAGCTTGTCTTTCTGCTCTCCGACATATCATTGCAAATGGCAGGTTATTGTTTAATCCTATTATACCTCAATACAGCCAGTGTCATTATTTCCTGTCTGCATTACATTCAAATCACACATTCAACTTTAATCATGTACCCAATACAGCTCTTGATCTTTGCATACAGGCTTCGTCATGAATGCTAAAACAATACAAAGAATAACTTGAAAGCGGTAATATACGCATTTACATGTCTTCTGGTTCTGGTTCTCGTAAAGGTGTAGACATAGGAAGACATGTTAACTGAGCCCACTTTTTAGATGTGAATGAGTTAAGTACGAGGCTGTCTAGAGAACGTCGGCATGGCGATGCGACCTCAAACTCACCCAGGGCTTTTCTCAAAGATCTGAAATGCATAAAGTTTGGGAGGAGAGACATGCCACATGTCACAACATGGCACTCACATTGTTATTCACAGGCGTCTGCCATCTGGCAGTGGCACTGGTGGTCAGGTGATCACAAAAAAGTTCAAGTGAAGCATTCTTTGTGGCACTGTCAGCAAATTCCATAGGAGCTCAACGAGAACAAGGGTGCAGATTGCAAGAGATTTACAGAACGCAGAAGTGTCTTAAGTGTCTGTGGCTGCTTAGCTGTGGGATGAGAAGACATTGTTTTTTATGCACCTTGCCACCTTTCTTTTTACCCCTGTTTGTTTGGCTGTTTGGCAGTGTGTTTGTGTGTGTGGGGCGCACTCAGTGGTACACACAGGCAAAATATCAACAGTTAAACTCATGTATGCACATGTACAACTAAGACAGAGAGGCACACTCACACACGCATTCTCACACACACATAATCAGAAGCTCCCCCATTCACTCACTTGCTCTTTCTCTCACACACGCACACACACACTAACATGCATGTACAAACATGCATTTACTTACACAATTACTATTTTGCACGCACACAGACACACACACAGGTGTGGTGGGAACTCACACAGTGTACATGGCTTCTCCTCTGTTCTGAGAATCAGAGGAGGGCAGCTGTGTCCCTGGTCAGCATGCAGCATGCAGAGAAAATCAACTCAAGCAGGATTTTTAAGAGGGTGTTGGGTGACGGATTGAAATGAGATGAAGTGTCCAAGCAGTGCTGGTTGTGCTGGGGGCTGGACACTGCCGGCTGTGCTGGTGAAAAAGTCAACAACAGTCCTCTGGTCAGTCCAGGTGCAGTGGCTGTGGTGCGGACTACGCAAGCGTTGTTAAACGGGTGCCACGTAATTCCCCGGGAATGTCCCGAAGGCGCGGGTCCGCTCTGACGTACCTAGAGAGACACAAGAACACAGGCTGTGGTCGAAAAAGTCTTACAGGGACAACACTGAGAAGAAGAAATAAACAAAGAATAATGTGTAGAACCTGTAATGTTCTGCTTCAACCACTAGGGCTCAGGCTTACCTACAAACCAGCCGTCGTCACACATCTCCATCACTTGTACAATGTCCCCCTCCCTCAATTCCAGCTCGTCTGTATTCTGGGGTTTGTAGTTGTAGACAGCTTTGTATCTGAAACAGTGGATAACATAGCAAATACAAAATGAACTGAAACCATGCAAGACACAACCTATTGTTTCTCAACCTTGAACATTGTATTTGATGAGTCAAAATGTTGATGGAGACTCACGGATGGCGTGCTGCCGTGGAACCGTAGTTGTTTGGCACTTTTGGTGTTTTTTGGGATGAGCTGACGTGGGGGTGAGGCTGGGCTGGAATTCCACCCTAGAGGACAAGAAAAACCGTGTGTCATGAAAGGAAAACGGATCACATTCTTATCAACTGAATCATAACCCTCATCATGCTTGAACAGCACAAACAAGAGCACACAGGAGCGCTGGGTGACGAGGCCTCGGTTGTAGTTTAAATATCATGTGTCGTGCAAGATGTCTGAATTGTGGTAACAAGAATTGGTGTTATGAATAGTGATGGTGAAATAAAGGATGATTTCTGTCAAACAAAGCATTCTATGATTGGTCCTGGCAGTACAAAATAATGATTCAAACGTCCCTTGATATCTTTTGGAAAAAAATCATTAGTTTGAATTCAATCATGTTGTGGTCCCTTCTTGATGTTTGTTTCGAGAAAAACAAGACCAAAAAAAAGAATAACTGGAGATATGAATTAATTAACCATAAAGCAACAAAGGAGAATGTATGTATTTGTCGGCCGCGTCGCTCAGCGCTACAGGGTAGCGTGCATCATTCTTGTGCGTGCATGCAGTGGCTTTAGTGACGCAGTGAAGCAGACCTGCCAGGGCTCAGTACGACTGGGGGAGGTCACCACCGACGTCTGGGCCGGGGGCAGCCCAGCTCTGGCCACCAAGGTCTGGGGGTACACTCCTCCCCGGGGGCTGGTGGGGCTGCGTGCACCGTGTGGCCACAGGCTGTTTGTGTCTTTGGCTACGGACGTGTGCACGGGCGAGCGTGACTGTGAGGGGACCGGAGATGAGGGCTTCAGGGGTGAGTGGGCTGGGCTGAGGGACGTGGGGGTGAGGGGCGAGTGAAGGGAGAGCGGTGAGAGCGGCCGGGGGGAGTAGAGCGGGCGTCCCGGACTCTGGGGTCCAGGGGACAGGGGGGACCCCGGAGACAGGGGGGACCCTGGGGACAGGGGCCCCGCGGGGTAGTCCTCAGAGGTGCTTTTGGTTCGGGGCATCTTGTTGACCTGGACGTAGTTGGCAGGGAAGATGCCGCTCCGGCTGGTCCCTGGGATCCTGCCCTCTAGCCATCTGTCGTCCACACGTCTGGTCACACTGATCAGCTCCCCCTAGTGGACACAAACACACCCATCAAACACTACACAATATAATATAACATAATGTAATATAAAAGCATAAACAAAAGCTTAAAAAAGCCTACATTTCAAGTACAGGCCAGTGTAAATTAAATGATAATCACCCTTTTTGCCATTTTTTACATTTAAAGTTCATACCATGTGACATACTGTACATCAACATACACCAATGTAAAAAAGACAATGTATCACTATGCCACCATGGTACATTTCTCAAGGAACGCAATAAAACACAATAAAAACTAAAACTAAACTGACAGCCCACCTTCCGAAAAGAGAGCTCCACAGGAAGGTCTGCGTTGAAGTTGTAGAGCGCGACAGCCTCGCCGTAGTCCAACACCTGGATGGTGGGGGTCTTGATGGGTGTGGGTTTCTCCGTAGGTGGCAGAATCTGGACCATGGACAGAGACACAGTCACAAACCGCTCCTGGGTTGCTACTGCTACGCTAACGAGAGACCAACCCATCGGAGGAAGCGTACCTCGACATAGGTGGTGGGGAATATCCCGACTCTGCCGTGATGCTCTCCATCGTACCAGTTGGAGTCAACCTGTCTGTGGATGTAGACGATGTCTCCTTTCTGTAGAGTGAGCTCCCTGGACGCACACACAGAGACACGCAGAGACACACAGAGACACGCAAAGACACACAGAGACACACGGTGGCACTGTGTTAGATTGCAGTAATTGATACTATTTTCATTGTGTTGTTTCGTTTTTATGGTACAAGAAATTATTTATGTTATTTCAAAAACCATCTCCACAAGAGGGCAGTCGCTTGCATTTTGCCATGCTGATTCAAGTGTTTCAAATCTTCTGTTGATATTAATTGTGTAAGGAGCTGCTGATGCTTTGTCGGCTTATTGGGTCATTTAATGTGCTTAAAGGGGCTGTAGGTAAGATTTGAGAGTTGTGAGGAGAAAAGAGTTGAAGAGACAAGCAAGATTTTGTAAATAAACAACGCAAAAAAACGCACCCTTCCTCTTTGCTCCCTCCCTCCCTACATTTCACCATGTGCACGAAGATAACAGGAAAGATGGATTCCCCGAACCAATCAGGGAAGAGATGCCCTGATTGGTAAACAAATTTGTGGTCTAAAATCTAAATGGTCTCACACAGAGGCAGGCGCAGTCAACTAGAAACAGATGATGAACAGCTGCCGGATGACTATGGTATTTATAACAGATTACACTCAAATTATAGCTCTTGAATTTTACCTACAGCACCTGTAAAAATGCTAAACAAATTAAAAGGAGGTTGTTTGATGCTATAACTCACTTGGGTGACTGAGCCTGGAAATTGAACTTGACCCTCGCCGCTTTCATCTGGACAAACAACAGAATGCAAACATTTTATTCAGCAAGCTTTTCTTATGAAAGAACCTGTGCAGCGTACAGTAGAGCAAGCATACCATACTTTACTACTGTTAACCATGGAGAATGCAATACACAAAATGCATTCACAGGAAATAAATATCCGATCAAGGCTTGACTCAGGTTTATTCATTAACAAAGAGACCATACCTTCTTTTCCTCTCTTTTGGATGGGACATCCATGCTGGCAGATGCAGAGAGGCGTTCTGCAAAGAAGAGTCAAAACGTGAAGCTGCAGAAGCCCAATAAAATGCGAGAAAAACACACACTTTAATTACCAATATAAGCGTTGTACATATATATAATGTTTGTATGTGAGTATATAATGTTTAACTGCCTCCCCCTGCTACTCCTTAAGAGACGACAGCCATGCTAGGTGTGTCGAGGTGTAAAGGGATGTAAACATGGGAACAGTTTTGTCATGGTACTGCTAAAACAGACATGTGCTGGCACTACCTAGATTAATGTCTAAGGAAAACAATTGAATGTGAAGTTAATCTCTAATCAGCTTTTCCGCCACGGCTTCACTTCCTTATGTTCAGTGTTTCCTCCCCACCCCCACCCTATCCTCCTTTTAACACAATTCATCTCACTTCTTCATCTTCTCCAGTCGGAGCAACAGACAAGAAATTAAAGGGTGATTAGACACAAAGCAGTGTAATAAGTATATATATGCCGCTTTTATCAAATATATATATTGCTGAATTATATGAGCATGACCATCTGCCCAGTAAGTGTTAACAGTCTTATACCGGGCTTGTGTTTTGTTGAGTAATAATGAGTTGACGGTAATGATTGTGTTTTGTTGAATGATAATGAGTTTAAGGTATAATTATTGTATTTTGAACGTAATTCTGCAACAATCCAGCTAAACTGCACATTCAGCGAGGGCAGTGATAAATCCTATCTTGGAACACAGCTACCGCCAGAGACGTCATCCTCCATGAAATCATTACCTGTCATGGGAGCAGGGGCAGGCCCCATCATGCTCTGTGACACTTGGCATGAGAGAAAGAGAGAGAGAGAGACAGCATGTTTACCGCTTGTGTGAGTGGACAGCGTTCTAGGAGCAGAAGCTGGAGATGGGCTGAGGGAATGTCTGCCCGGTGGCTTTGATGCAGGCAATGAGCTGGAAGAAAAAAATATAATTTCATATTCTTCAGACATTATCCTTGTCAACACACAAGGTCACAAATAAGTGTAACGAGTGGACACACAATTGCAATTACAATTGTTTTAGTGTGATGTGTGTGATGTGTTCCTTTGGGTTGTGCTAAAAACCACAGGCCAGGGGGGTTCAATAGCACGGATGTGATTACAACAGAGCAGATGCAGTGCATAATCAGAAGAATCAGGGGAGTTCAACAGGAAGGTCAGTAAGAAACAGACAGTGACGAGAGGTGGTGGCTGGCCTTCATCTCCAACGGGATCCATTGAAGATGATCATCTTGCAACCTTGTACTTTAGGTTGAAGATCCGCATCGGATTCATGGCCCAAATAAACCACTTCCACCTGTTTCTAAGGTGATATCATAGCCTGGCAAGCCAGACCTACATCAGAAAGATGTAAGGTCTGGCATAGCTCCATTGGCAGTGTGGGCGGGATAAACGGTTGTCTTTCAAGTTCCCTCTGCACGCAATAGGATAGCGCTACAACCAATCAGAGCAACGAAGAAGGTGACGTAGTCAGAGCGACGGCTCTGACTACGTAATTAATCAAAACTCAGAATAAATATTTATTTTCGAGGAAAGACTTCAGTGCCGTTCTTTGTTCTTTTCTCAAATAAAATGTTAACTTAAAGTCTTGAAGAGTCGCGGCCAAAGCCGAGTGGAGAGACAACCGTTCGCCAGCAGCAGCAGCCATTGTTTACCTCTAACACAGAACCGTCGCAACTCTGTCGTCATTAGGTAACCCGGCTTTCGACTCCGCCCCTCACGCTGTGATTGGCCAGACATACAAGACATACTTGGTGTTTCCAGCACCAAAAAGCGGACGGAGCTTTGCTAGACTACACTAGCTGCCAAATAAATTTGCTGCCGCTAGGGGGTGTCTAGAGTTCTAGGCTAGTGATATCACACAGGAATATCAAATAATATCCCTTTGTAAACACGTGGTTTGCAGCTGTGCCAAACTAACGGTTTAGATAAGAGAATTTGACTGAATACCTATAATAATACACATCAATCGGTGGACGCGTTTATCCAAAGCGTCTTACAATACCGTGAGTGCATACATTTTTAGCATGGTTAACCCCTAACCCAGGCAACATTAATGCCATGCTCTACCAGTTGAGTTAGTCAGGACCACATCTCCATAGCAACAGACACGTTGAACAGACCCTGCGGCTACCCTATAGTAATAAACCTGGAAGCTCCTCTTCTCCAACAACAACAAGCAAAGCGGAATCATCCAGGAATGTCTTGCATACCGGCGAGCGCCATGCAGAACGCTGCCCTATGAACTGACAAATATTGAACATGAACTTGTTGAAGTCCTGCAGCATGAGGTCAGGGGGTCTTAACTGTCACCCTAGCGATGTCTTGAAGATTCCTCTCTGCTGAATTGCTATAATCACTGTCCAGCATGATCCTATACAATGTTGAAAGGGCCTCTTGAAACATCGGGAAAGAAATTGTTGGAATTGCCAGAGTTTAGGTATTTACTCTTGATGAGGCAATATCCAATTGGATTAGGAGGCTGCAGTTGGCTGGACATAAGGCTCGGTATGTGGTTCATTAACTGAGTTAGCTCAGGCCTATTCATTCACCTGCCTGTGTCACCATTACTGGTGTACTGTTAACCATTACTGGTGTACTGTTAACCAGATCTATAATACAAAGGAAAGAAACTCAAAGACCCGTTTTCAAGGATAGAACAAAAGAAACATCATAGTTCATAGTTGCAACAAAGTATGTTTCATATTTCTCACTGCTGCATAGTTGTCATAGTTGAGCCCACTGATCATAATGATAAGACAAAAATGTAATGTTCCAAAAGCTTCACAAATAATGTTTTCTCTACTATGATTCGTAACTTCCTGTAGTACCATGTGTGTTTGTTGTCCATCACATCATGTAGACACATTTGTTTACACAGAAAAAGGGCAGCCAGGCTCTTAACACACATATATACAAGACCAACTTGTATTGAAACAATCCCATGTGACAATATGATGGATACAAAATACATACATACTCGATTGTTAGTGTAGTCACTCACCTGTTATTAGCACTCCCTGTCGCTGAAACAGGGCCTGGATCCTTGCTTCTGGGCTCCTAAAAGCAAGAGTCTGCATTAAAACGCTGTTCCCTGTAGTACCATTCACCCTACCACTGTATCTTCAAGAGCACAGAAGGAAATCCCGAAACAACTGGGAACAGAGCTTCAGAGCAGGGGCCGTGACCACTCCCAACAGAGGGAGAAATCCCCTGGGTCCTACACTCCTTGGATTACATGTACACATGACTCATGACGATCTGTTACTTTTCACATTAAGCAATGGCGCATGCAGCCTGAATCACATCGGAGTCATCACACATATGAATGAAGCCGAGTGCAGAGTCCAATGATATGCATTCAAAGATATAATCAAATATCCTGTACACCAATCATAGTGAGTTCTCAAGGCTTGGTTCTCATCACAATAATGAAGTGTGGAAAATTAGATCTGTTTTCATTGGCAGGCAGGATCGGTAGTTGCCGGTGTTTGGGAGGAGCAGGCAGGTGATTGGACGAGCAGACTAATCCAGTGAAAAGGGGGAGAAAGTAGTAATGTCCATGGGGCTGTGCTTCAGGTCACAGCAGAACATTGAAACGTCAGGCATCAAACATCGGTCAGGGGTAGCAAGCAAGGTGGTCTCTCTCGGACACACTCTTATGGAGTACAATGTGAGGGTGGGTGAAGGATACTGCTGGGAGATGAGAATGGGGACGAGGTATAGTGTGTGAACATGTGTGTTTGTGTGTGTGTGTGCGGGTGTGTAAGTCTACATTTATGTGTGTGTTTGTGTGTGTGTGTGTGTGTGGGTGTGTAAGCCAACATGTACGTGTGTGTGTGTGTGTGTGTGTGTATGAGTGCATGCGCATGTGTGTGTGTAAGCCTACGTTTATATGTGTGTGTGTGTATGTGTTTTTGAGTATGTGCGCATGTGTGTGTGTGTGTAAGCCTACATTTATATGTGCATGCCATGCACATGTGTGTGTGTGTGTGTGTTGAAGGATGGGAAAGGGAGGCGGTGGTTGGTTCAGTAGCAGCAGCAGGGAGAGTCAGAAGGAGTGGTTGGTGGTAGGGGGGCTCAGTACCTCACCCCGGCCTGGACGCTGGTGCTGTGTCTTCTGGGAGAGCTGTCTCTCTAGGCCCTGGATGTCTGAGTCCAGCTCCGCCTCGAAGCTTCTCAGTTCAGACACCAGACTAGCCTGAACCGCACAGCAGTCGGCATTGTCGGAGTTGGAAGTTGGAGAATTTAAACCCAAATACAGTTTGTTTGTTTTTTTTTGCTTTGTTTTGGTGTTGATAAGGGGTTAATAGGTTTAGGTATAGGAAGAATGAGGTGTTAACAGAAGGGCACAAGCTCACCTCGATGGAGGGGGGCGTTGGTTTCTTCTGGGGCTGTTTATCCTGGACCTGATAAACCTGTGGGGAGAAAACATACCTCAATAACCTCTAACTCAATACATCATTTTACTTTCACTTTTGACATCTTGTTCACCACTTAGATATATTTATTTAGCCAGTGTTTAGTACTTTGATTGAGGACTAAAATAAGACCCACATTATGGGTCTGGTAATAACTATTGTGATATAAACTGTTTAAATTAGTCAGTTCAGTCAGTTATCAATCAGTTATCAGTTATTGAACCTTTAAATGGAAGCACATGATGATTTTTTTTCATGTTTGCATTAATATTATGAAGGTTCACTTTTGCATTGTTTTTTATTACTCATTCACTTTCGAAGAACATTTTTGGCTCTGTGCTGTGTCTGACATGAACACAAGAATGTTTCTCCGTTCAAAAATGCCCTGAACCTCAATGCACCTCGTATAAGTCATAATATAAGTCTACGGTACATAAATGTTTGACCATCAGCCAAAAGCTATCCAAACTAAGCTGCCTCGCCTGCCTTTACAAGGCTTTCCCCGTCTAAAAGCATCTGGGGAGATTATATCCAATACTACTTTAAAAGGCTCGGCTGCGCTCAACAGCAGACCCCCTTGTGTCTCTCTCTTTCTGTGTTGTTTTACAGGGTTGTTAGAATACCTTGGCTGAGATACCTGGCTGCTAGAGTACGGGCCTCTCCCGGCCGCCATCAATCTCCCTGCACACACCGGGTATGATGTCACCCTTTACTACAAACACTAGATTTACACACTGGTCTGGTGGGGAGGAGCAGGAGGAGGAGGAGGAGGAGGGAGTCTACAACAGGTTAACACCATAATGCAGATCACAAGACGCCCGGTCTACTGTGGGAGAGAGGGAACAAAGATCCCTTTTTCTTTTATACTACACACACAGACACAGACACACACACATGCACGCGGGCACGCATGCACCCACGCACACACGCGCACGTGCCCACACACACACACACACACACACACACACACACACACACACACATGCACACATGCACACAGCTCAATTTGCAGCAGACCTGGTGCAAATTGAGCTATAATAGCCATTCAAAGACACTCCTTTAAATCACCCAAGGAATTCAAACACACAGGCATGTCCTGTACACACAGACTCCATAGGACTAAGACTGTACACACACACATACCCCCCCCCCCCACACACACACACACATACACATGCACACACACACAAACACACACACACACGCACACGCTGGACAGCACTCGGGGGTGGTGTGTAAACATGCCGTCCATCTCACTACTGAGGTCCTTTTCCACCGGTGATTAACATAAGTTAGGGGGCTCACGACAGACGGCGTCGGGAGGAATACTGAGCTCATGTCTTAACTCGCCCACTCCGACAGGGGAGGAGGACTCAAGGAGACAGGGGAGGACTCTAGGAGACAGGGGAGGAGGACTCAAGGAGACAGGGCAGGAGGACTCTAGGAGACAGGAGAGGAGGACTCTAGCAGACAGGGGAGGACTCAAGGAGACAGGGGAGGACTCTAATAGACAGGGTAGGACCCTAGGAGACAGGAGAGGAGGACTCTAGGAGACAGGAGAGGACTCTAGTGGACAGGAGGAGAGGACTCTAGGAGACAGTGCAGGAGGACTGAAAGAGGGGAGAAGGAGACAGAATAGGGCCCAGCGAACCTCCTTCAACGGGAGCATGAAGCTACAGTGAACCTGTGGAAGATGAGTGTGTGTGCGTGTGTGTGTGTGTGCATGTGTGTGTGTGTGTGTGTTTGTGTGTACCCTACCATGAAGTGCAAATTATTAGTTCTCACACATACCCCAACAATACCTTAAGTATTTATACTGTATATAGACACCACTTAAAGAGGTGTGTGTGTGGGGGGTTGGGATTATTTTATAAAAATATGTTTTTCCCATGGTGTACCTATGGGTTACGCTGTCTGGGACACCACGTTCTCCACAGTGGCTCAGAAAAGATTAACATTTTCATCAGCTAAACATCGCAATGATATAAAATGCCAAACACAATGAAATACATCCTCTGCAAATGCTAACAAAACCTCATCTGTAAAGCAGTTCTGCACCACACCAAGCCACACAAAGCATTTGAATGCTTCGGCTTAAAATAAGGTGAACAAAAGCACAAACAAGAAACAAACAACAATTAACCATTTTTTTCAGTTTTTGTTTGTTATGTCATGTGTAAAAGTGTTTTTTATTTGGATTATTCTCTAATTGAGGCTTGTGGAGCCTTACCTGGTGATAGTTTTCTACAGTGGTGGTCCGTCCAGGCTCAAAGTCAAATATACTCCTGGGCTGAGGGGCTACTCCAGAGTCTGACAGCTTATCTACATCCTCCCGCCTAACACACACACACACACACACACACACACACACACACACACACACACACACACACACACAAACACACACATACATTGTATAGTCACATTAATCACATTGAAATCAAAACCTTTCTATTCCACAATGTTTTTCTATGAACACTGCTGTTTGCTCCTGAATTTCCTGTCTGGGATCAATAAAGTATTCTTATATTATGTTGGTTGGAATAAATAAAATGTAAGTTCCTCACCATTCCGATCAAATAGGAAGCTTATTAACTAAATTGCATTTATTGTTCAATGAAAAGTTGAATTGAATTGAACTGATCCTACCAGTCTGGCAGGGCCCCGTAGGGAGTCAGTCTGAACAAGTTATTGTCTGCTTCCTTCTCTTGCTCTGGACTGGCAGAGGACTGGATCCCTGGAGATCAGGACATCAATGAGGACAACAAGCTGTTCATTAAACACATCAGGCAACATCATGCAACATTTGCACTATGATCGCTCCTCACTTACGTTCTGTGACCCAGCTCTCAGAGTCCATTTCAGGTTCTGTTGAACAGAGGGAACACATTAGGCTTTAGCCGAAGGATAGGAATGCTCAGGAAACTGATACACGTATGACCGCTATGTTGGATTCACCGCCAGACACGTCAACTCAACCAGACTTCTTGCGATAAAAAGACAAATGTTGCTAAGCCAAGTTTTCCCCCGACAAAGGAGTTGGTATACTGGCAGACCTATACCTCTAATTCACTATAATGATTAACTATTTCCAATTATAACATTCCAATTGCATTATTCCTGATCCACTCCTGTCTTTGTTTGGCTAATGATAATGGCCTTCACTTTTACATCAGTAAACCTGGTTTCTAACCTGGATTTGCAGAACACTACTTTATAGTGACTATGCATAACAATAGATACCTAAAGCTTGATACTTTCATCTTCATGAAGTCTGAATAAATAAGTCTAAACCAAATTGAATAACTCCAGTAGTGTGATGGCCCTGCTTACCACAAAAATAACCAATAGACTGAATCATGAAGTAAAATGATTACTTCATGATTCAAGGATTTTTTAAAAATCTGTATTTGAGTTTAAGGCTACAATAAAACAAATAGCGTGAATAATTATCATTCGCTAGCAGTTTCAAACTTAATTTCTTAAATGTTATTTGCTAACACATTATATTAAAACAGCATAGGATTTTACTTTGGCTAAATGTAATGTCGCAGCTTTAATCTCATCTTAAAACGTAACCAGACATTCATTTTCAACACAGGCAGAATAAACAAATTGAACCAGAATATGAACTATGGCGGTCTGTTACATAACCGACAAATTAACATGTTTAAAAGGGCACAGACAAGAATAGAAAGATTGAATATGAGACTTTAGTTTGCTCCTTAATGAGAAGAAATGACTGAAAAGGCTTTTGTATGTCCACAAGGCTACAGTGAGATGTGTTGGCTCCCACTGTTCAGCAGTTATCTGCTCCACGGATCAGATTAAAAGTACCTGACTTTGACAGAAAGGAATTCTCCTTGGAGGACTGAGGGAGTGTGTAAGATGTATGGAATGAGGAGCAGGAGGAGGAGGAGGAGGAGGAGGAGGAGAGGGGCGAGTAGAGGGGAGAGGAGAAGTAGGAGAAAGAGGAGGAGCAGGAAGAGTGAAGGAGGACGAGAAGAAGGAGGAGGAGAAGGAGCAGAGTGAGCAGGAGGAGGAGAGAGAAGAGGAGAGCAAAGAGCAGGAGGAATAGAAGGAGAAGGAGGAGAAGAGAAGGAGGAGAAGGAGGAGAAAAAGGGGCTGTACCTTCAGGCTTCTTGTGGATCTGTCTGAACATGCTCTTGTACCAGTCCCTGGGCTTGTTCACACTCTGGTGGAGGGAAAGACAGGGGGAGGGTTGGGACAGGTAAATATGTATGACGAAAGAGGCTTTGCGCAAAAAGAAAAAAACACACCATTTCTAAAGACAGGAAAGGGAGAATGGGGAGGAGGAGGAGGAGGAAGGGCAGGTAAGTGGTGTTGAGGTGTTCTTAAGCAACACATTTAATCTAGCCTATAGATCTCCCAACAAACTTCTGTGATTTGGTTGTGTGGACGGCTAAATCTGAGATTTTAGCTGTAAAGCAACTTAAGTAGGAAAGAGTAACAGTAGCAAAGAGAGTACATATATTCTGCCTGACACTCATCTTAAAGCGATATAGTGGCTGGTGTGTATAAGAGTGCGATGATGATGATGATGATGATGATGATGATGATGATGATGATGATGATGATGATGATGATGACGATGACGATGACGATGACGACATTGGCGGTTCTAGACGGGGGCCAGGGTGGGCCGGTGCCCCTGTGAAATTGCTCTTGGCCCCTGTTACGGCCCCTGCACCGATCAGCCAATGAATTAATTTCTTACCGCGACATGCGCTCGTTTGAAGAACGATACCCTCGACTAGCCCCTGTCAAATAGAACGGACCCGTCGGTCGTAGGTCCGCGGTGGGATACGTTTGCGGGGTGGGTTAATATTGCGCGCACCCCCCCCCCCCCCCCCCCCCCCCCGCCGCGAACGTAGCCCACCGCGGAGCTACGGGGTGGGTTAATATTGCGCGCACCCCCCCCCCCCCCCCCCGTGTGACGTGTTAATAGATAGTGGCATTGTACAATCATAACATTTATTAACATAGTTACCTATAAATAATAACAAATGAACAAAAACAGTGTTTTTTTCCCTTTGTTTCCGTGCAAATAAGTACATGTACATTAGAAAACCTTCATATTTAATGGAATATCCTTTTACAAAACAACATGAACAACCTCAGGTTTTCTTCAAACAAGCGTTTGCACAAATACAAAAAACCTTTGTTTCAATGGTGTTTGAAACTGAAAAATATAGTATCGCTCTTTAAAATGTATGGTATTGCATGGACAATAGGAATCCACCAAACTAAACAATTTCGTTGTGAATCTGTTAAACAAATAAACAAATATGCTCCTGCAATGTTATTGTGCTTGTAGGACTAGGTCTAATTGGATGTCTGTCACTTTAAATTTCTCAGCATGGACCAATGACTGTATATAAGGCATGGACATTCGTGACAGTGAAATTTACGGTCTAACTTTCTCTAACTTTCTTTCTATGCAAGATGCTAGTGGAAATCAGTACTACAGATGAATCCATTTTATATGGTTATAAATAAAGTATATGGTTATAAATGTGCCCCCCTTAAAAACACACTGGCCCCACCTCGGCCCCCCTGGTGATTTTGGTCTAGAACCGCCACTGGATGACGACGATGATGATGTGTGCGTGCGTGCGTGTATGTGTGTGTGTGTGTGTATGCGTGCGTGCGTGTATGTGTGCAATGTGTGCACGCGTGTGTGTGTGTTTGTGTGTCTTACTGATCTGGAGGCGATGGGCATGCCTGTTTCATCCACAGGGCCGATCCCTTGGAACTTGATGAGTCTCTCCTCCCTGGTGGGCTCCGACCTGCGTGGCAGGGTGGCCGAACCCTTGGACTGAACGCCATTGGTCAGCCCCCCTTCTGAGTGGATGGAAATGTGACCGTTTAGCCAATCACGTATTGATGTTGTTACAGAATGGACAATGGACAAATACAATACCCCTGTACTGAACTCTCTACAGTGTACTCTGGGCATATTTAACTTTCAAAGAAAAGATAAGGTTATTTTCTTATTATGTAACACAGTAATTCCACAACGTTCACTGTTATACAATAAGTGATTCCAGATGACACGGAAACAAAAAAGCATATGAGATTATACGTTTGATGTCATTAAATTTAATTCAGAGATTTACTTATAAATGTATTTTGGTGTAAGCACTGAGGCAATGAGACAAATCATGCACCTCTTTGGAGTTCTACTTCTCTCTTACAAACACACACACCTTGAAATAAAACATTGTTTATGTGCTATAAATGAAATGTGGAACGTGAGGGGCTCTTGGTTTGTGTGAAATGATCTCACCGTGCGAGGGGCCATAATAGGATCCAAAGCTAAGTGTGGTCCCACCACCCCCATTCATCTCCGAGACCTTTCAAATGAGAACACACATCACATCTCCATCCCATGTAAGTGTTTATGAGCATCAGAAATAGTTTCACTTAATTGTTGATGTTAAACGTGAATTATGTCACTTGTTCATTGCAGTTTCACATTTGTTCCTTTTGTTTAACATTTTCTCCACAAAGCAAATTGATTTAGACAGAAAAATCTCTTTGAGAGTGAGTGGATGGGTTTTATTCTTCAGCAAAAAAGTCACATAAAGCAGGTTTTGGTTTTACCAACATAGCACGAATTACATGTAACACACATCATGTCCACAAGGAGGAGCACTCGTACACTGAACTCCTGACCTCGAGTGTTGTGACTGCCTGCCGGTGCACCTGACATGAGTGTGTGTGTGGCTTGCCTTGAGTTCCCCAGAGGGCTGTCTGGCGGAGCGGAAGGGACTCAGAGGAGGAGTGGGGAGCCCGGGGGAGATGACCACCAGCTCTGGAGACGTCAGGAGCTGCTGTTGACCCGAAGACCCTCCATCTCCCGAGAAGATGATCTGGGAGCTGTTGTTGTGGTCCACCGCTTCCACTTGCTACATGTTGGCGGATGCATGAATAAATAAATGAATGAATAAATGAATGAATAAAAAACAACATACTCCTGTGACCTCCCAGGGAGGTCACAGGAGCTTGTTAGCATCTTAGCTATGTTACGGAGATCAACTGACCCTTGTGGGAGACACACACATGAAAAAGGCCCTTCATTTATTTAAAGTAGGGAAGTGTTTCCGCCCACTGGATTGTCTCTCTTGCGGGGGCGGTAGAAAGGGCTCATTCAAGGTGCAGGACAGGGCAAGTGAAACAGGAGAGGCCTATTATGTGCCCATAACTCCCTATTCATCGGTCCTGGCCTGTTCTCAAGCCAGGGGGGGGTGTGGGGGGGGGGGCGTCGAAGGGTTGGGTGAAGGGTCGTTTAATGTCAACGCCAAAGTCCAGCAGCGCCGGCTTGCCATTTTGAAGCTCTTCTTCTTCTTCTTCTTCTTCTTCTTCTTCTTCTTCTTCTTCTTCTTGTGTGCTCCCGTGGTTGCCATGGAAATGGGTACATGCCCACCCCCCCACCTCCCACAGTTATGTTTTCATGATGGTTAGAGTACTGTGTAAGTGTGGGGTGATGGAGGTCTGTGTGTGTGTGTGTGTGTGTGTGTGTGTGTGTGTGTGTGTGTGTGTGTGTGTGTGTGTGTGTGTGTGTGTGTGTGTGTGTGTGTGTGTGTGTTGTGGAGACCCTGGGAAAGAGTGGGAGCTCCGATGCCTAATCACTTTATCTATGATGTAATTTCTACAGCTACATATTATTTGTCTGGAGATGCAGGCAATATGAATGTGGGTTGCACATTATTTAGATCTTTTAAATAGCAAATATGCAGAACATTGAATTAGTCAAAACTGACTGAAGATGAGTTTACCTGAGCCTGCATGGCATCTGTTATCTTCCGCTCTGGTATGAAGCTGCCTTTTTTCTGGGTATCTGGAAACCAAAACAACAGCACCAACTGTTTTTACTTTTTTCATATTATGAAAAATGTTGGTTGTACTTGGATAACTGCACAATCCTTACTGATGGGATAACCCACTACTATTTGTTCACAAAACAAACTGAACCCCATAACTCCAGTTCCTTGTTATGCTGGTGAAATTCCTTAATAGGGTCTTATTCTTAAACATATGCTTGCTAACCACCGTCATTATAGAATAACAAGTTGCTAAATCAGGAATATGGAAACTGCTGGAGCAATGCTATGGGTTTCTGTGTACACTTCTCCCTTCCACGTATATACTGGTGCATATAGGTGGCTCTTTTTTTACTTGGAACAGAGGGCGGATTGGACACACACTTGGACAAGATGCAGAGGAGACATTTGTGTTTACCTGCTTACTGAACTGCAGATGTACAGCTGTAGTTCAGTGGGTGTCCAACCACAGAGGTAAATTGTTTACCACATCTATTGCACCGTTGTCAAAACATTTATTGTAGAGTTTAGTCTAGAGCAGCTTGCCTTGATACATATCTGTGACAGTGGTAGAGGAATGATGCATTTGTGTTTATGCAACATTTTGGTGCACCAAGTCTCATCTTAGTGTGAATCTTCAGCGAATGTTTGAGTATTTGTTTCCACTAATAGACTAGTCCCTGTGTTCTTAGCTGAATCTGCATCTTAACTGAAACACATGTGCTGTTATTCAGTTGTTCCAATGGGGGAGCATCAGCAGATCCAGTGCTTAAGTCTCATCAGCACATCAGTTTCTTTCCCCATCTGTTACCAAGGCAAAGGCCATCCAAAACATTGACTGTGACTCACATGTCTGCCACACTTTCCCATCAGCAAGTAAGCAAGAGAGACAGGGAGACTGTGAGATAGAGAAAGTTAGCCACTGTTTGCACTGAGTGTGTTGCAGTGAGTGACTCCTGATCAATGGCACCTTGGATAATCTGATTAGGATGTTGTGCTTTGGCATCAAAAGCATGGAGGGGTTTCTTTTACAAGGGAGGACATTTCCGCTCATTTATGAGACAGGCAGATTACGTCCTGTAATAAGAGAGTCGCCATGGAAACCACAGACCTGCAACTGTACAACTGCAGGCCCAGATCGCTGGGCCTCTGCTTTTCCTCCTGGAACAAATAATTGTTAGCTCAAGCCTTTCTATTATTTTCCATTTTATGATTCTCTCAAAATATCTCTGTAGCGTAAAGACATAGTTTTCATCTGTCTTTAAGGTCAGTGAATAAAAAGGTGCAGGAACTTGTTGTCGATAGGATTAACCAAAGTGTCGAGGTAGAATAGTATGAATATGACGTGTTCTGGATTTACAGGTCCAACCAGAATGTATGAACCAAATGGGGCCAACTAACAGCATGCTGAACGCTGTCCAATAGTGTTCATGTGATGACTGATGAGTTCAGCATGTGAGCCGTACTGCAAATGCAATCATGGTGACTTGAACTATATAAACTAAAACAAATTAAAACAGACTAAACTAAAACAAACTTAACTAAACTAAACTCAACCAAACTAAAATCCTGTGCACACATTTATTTTCAAAAAGCTTAACACAGAGTGCATGTGGTGAGAGCATCAGTATAGATTTCATACCAGCCAGGTCACCCATATCTGAGTCTGCACACCCTTACCAGCACCGTGTTACATAACAGAACAACCTAGGCACTGGCGTGCCAAAGTCATTACTGCTCAGGCCCAGACGCTTCCTATATTATGTGCAATACAAAAGCTAACAGTGTCAATAATTCAGCAGTTTGAGATCTGATTTACACACTAATGTATTGACATTTGACAATGTTGGTATTTGTGGACCTTGTGTTTCTTTAGTCTCTGACTGTCACTCTAATGATCCCATCTCGCTAATAAATACACATTAAAGGGGCTGTAGACAACTTTTCCCACCCTAGTGTTTCAAAGTGGTATTATTTTTGTGCCGCTGTCGCAAAGACAAACCGGATCGCATTCCGTTTCCTCCAAGCCTAGCAACCACAAACAACACAAGACGCGCATTTGTTTGGAAATTTCAGCGAAAGAAACGATCAACACTTTGGAAGTAATAAAGAAAGAAGCATGTTCACTGAGGAGGTAAAGTGAAATTTGGATAATTTGATTTGGGAACAAGCAAAGGCCATTGTAATGATGTGCATTGCATAGTAATACCACAGTTTGGGTATTGCTTCGCACAAACAAGTATCGGCAGCAGGGGTTGGCGTCGCGGTGGAGGGGGAGTAGAAGAAAACATTAGGAGGAAAACGTGAGTTTATTCATTAATTTAGTCTATAATGGAGACATGAAAGCAGATACAAATTCTTCAGTATGTGTTGAGAAAAGCAAACTGGGTTGGTAGCCTGACTGGATCGCCTGGCGAGTCACAACATGAGGTTTATTCAGGTAGTATACTCAATGCAACTAAAACGTACCACGGCGATATAAGTAGTGTCATCAGATTGGCTTCACTTCGGTTGCTCCATCGCTGCCATTTCCACGACTAGGGACAGCTAATGGGGATAGCTAACGATAGCTACCGGGTAAACAAAAGCGCTATTCCTCCTGGTTTGGTTGCATCAATGGTTGGCACGTTTTCTTTGTGCCTTAAAGTGAGCCTTAATTTTCCCCGGCAGATCGTACCCGGTGGCAGACAGAGCTGCATAGTGAAAGCGAGGCTTACAGGGAAGCTAAGGGAACCAATCTAAACGCCGATGTTGTCATTATTCTGTAACCATTACACTGTGCAATCAACATTTACTTCATATTGATACGTTAACACAAAAAAGTTGTCTACAGCACATTTAAACCTTAACTTAAACTTAAATGTGTGTATTTAGCTGGCTTTTTTTTTTTTACAAACAGACTTGCCCCAATATGAAACTCCCAAAGGGAAAACAAAGGAGCTTTTTTTCATTCTTGCACACACTGCTGCCATTCAAGCTCCCAGCTAACAGCAAATACAAGAGTGTGACATAGATGCCATCACTGTTTTATTTAAATGTATTCATAATGTCCATAGTTACCAGAGAGAAAATACATGATATAATGACATGGAGGCGTAGAGATCTGAAGGGCAGCACATATGTCAGTACATAGCTTTGGAATTGAAAAATGAATACACGAGAATATGTATTTATCGTCAACAGGGTCCGAAGACACCCACCACCCCCAACATATGGTTCAATGTTGGCTATGGAAAAAATCTATCAATTCATTCATGAAAAAAAAAACATAATATAACAATGGCTAGCATGTGACCTAATTTAAAGGTGCTATGACAGTTTAATTGGCAGTCAAGTGGTGTTGGCAAGTCTGATGTTTTCTTGCATGTTTCTTGCATGAAGTGCAATAGATCTAGCCTGGCAAGCCAGACCCACATCAGAAAGATGTAGGGTCTGGCTCAGCTCCATTGGCAGTGTGGGCGGGATAAACGGTTGTCTTTCAAGTTCCCTCTGCACGCAATAGGATAGCGCTACAACCAATCAGAGCAACGAAGAAGGTGACGTAGTCAGAGCGACGGCTCTGACTACGTCATTAATCAAAACTCCGAATACATATTTATTTTCGAGGAAAGACTTCAGTGCCGTTCTTTGTTCTTTTCTCAAATAAAATGCTAACTTCAAGTCTTCAAGAGTCGCGGCCAAAGCCGACTCGAAAGACAGCCGTTCGCCAGCAGCAGCAGCCATTGTTTACCTCTAACACGGAACCGTTGCAACTCTGTCGTCATGGTAGCCCGGCTTTCGACTCCGCCCCTCACGCTGTGATTGGTCTGACATACTTGGTGTTTCCAGCACCAAAAAGCCGACGGAGCCGTGCTAGACCTACCTAGCTGCCAAATACATTTGCTGCCGCTAGGGGGTGTCTAGAGTTCTAGGCTACAATAGATCATCTGAGGTAGGGCCATTTTTATCTACCTGCCTAGTTGATACTTTTTCCTGGAGAAAAAAAAATGAGGTCAGACCATGTTTAAAAACGGATGTATAAAAATGAATGATTCACTTGGTGAAGAAATGTGCAGACATTCTTTCCAAATGTTTTACACATTGTTAGTATGTGGTCACATTTAGACCATTAGCATTTCAAATGGAGGCCCACACCCAAACATGCCTCACTGTGTCTCTATGGCTGGATTTATATCTTACAAGGAAATCCTTCCGGGCTACTGTAAATATTTCATCCAAACACAATCCTGCC
Organism: Merluccius polli; assembly: GCA_030340625.1. Classification (NCBI taxonomy): domain Eukaryota; kingdom Metazoa; phylum Chordata; class Actinopteri; order Gadiformes; family Merlucciidae; genus Merluccius; species Merluccius polli. The sequence goes on from JAOPHQ010002318.1 coordinate 66,228, forward strand.
TAATAAGGGAACATCTGCGTAGATATCTGAATTCCCAGTTGAGATCACTAGATCTCCCAGGGATTTGCAGCAGATGCATTCTTGCCTGACTGACTCTTTGGCAGCAGCCTAAAGCCTCCAAATGGAAAGGGGGGGGGGGGGTCTGTACGAAGACAATGCAACCACTGCAAACACTGCTATTTACAATCTGATCTGTAACATTTTTCGGTACCAAGTTCGATCCCCTACATGTTTTATATTCTAAACCAAGGTCTATTTATGCTACATTAGTGGAGGACGATCGTCTTGCCAAACATCTCACATTCACACAAATCTGAGGTGCTCTTCTCAAAGTCACTGAAGATCGCTGTCCTGTATTTCATCTCTCAGTAAATAAAGGGGGATCTTCGGTGACATTTCACACAGAAGATACACAACAGTGGATGGTAATCGAGGACATATGCAAACAGACGAGACACAGGGGGTTTCTTTCACCAGTCCTAGGAGGGCCATTCAGCGTGGACTCTGAAAAACTGTGATGCCCTCAACCACTGAGTACAAGTCACGGTACACAAACAACTCAACCGTAAAATATGTCTCCATCCTCACTAAGTGGACGGATTCTTTGTGAGTTATTGTTGCGTTGTAATACTGGGTAACGTTGCTGACAGGACATCTCGTCACAGGGGAGGTGGTTTGCAGTGAATGAGGAACCAGGGGATTCTTGGTGGAAAAGTTGAGGCTGCTGAGTGAGTCAGCAGGGGCAGCAGCAGGTCGGTGAACTCCACCACACCCTGGTGGTTCCTGAGAAACCAATGGGAGGCTTCCATCCCTCTGAATAGCAGCATGTCCAAGCCTTACAAAGCCTTAGTCCAGGGGAAGAATGAAAACAAGCGTGTTTCTGAATGTCAATGACAAGCTTTTGATCCGTTAACCTGTTGTTTCTCGGAGAGCAGTAGATTTAGCAGTATGGTTAATAATGGCTATACAGTTTCGGTTCTGGGCTGAGCTGAGAGCTGGATGTCTTAGCTCCAGGGACATTGCTTCAGATTGTTGTGTGATTTACACCATAGACTAAGGTGACCAGATTTCTGAAATGAAAATGGGACATTTGTAGTTTGGCAGTCCATATATCAACAAAATATCAGATGTTATTATTTCTGAAATAAAAAAGGGGACATATTACATTTTGCCTATTGTTATCATGGTAAATGTTAGCCTGGTTCCGCCCGCCTCCGTACCTCCGCTCAATTTTCATTTCACTTCAGTACTAGGTCTGGGAGTGCTGTATGTTAGAACGATTTATTTTCCCTCAAGTTTGTCCTTCCAATCAGCGAACAGGAGGCGCGGCCTGAGAACAGTGACGTATAGGTCGTGCCCAAACCCGACACGATCAAAGCGGCGTATTAGCAATGACAAGACCCAGCTTCGACAGTTGACTGCAAGCATTATCTTGGTCTTTACTATCAAAGATTGCTCACTGCATCTGCCGTTTGTATACAGTGTACTGCGCGCAACGTGGTTTCCGGCGCATGAAATACGTCACGACCAAACGTTAGCGATTGGTTAAGGCAGATCCAGAGTGGCACTGGGCAGAGCCAATAGGTTTTAAACTTCAACAGCACCCGCCTTCAAGTGAGAAATTGTTTGTCTCTATAGCAGTTCTAGACCATGAGTATGAATGAAATGAGTACGAAGGTCTAGTTAGGACTAGGCTAGGTAAATGTAGTACCGTAGTAAAATATTGGGCAATACATGCCCAATGGTTTACTGTGATGTCTTTGAAGGTTTGTTAAACCAGCCAAAAACAAGCTGAAGTAGGGTACTGGATTATGGAATTGTGTTATATTGATAGTGTAGTGTTTATGATCGGTCATGCCTTGTTATGTTATAAAGTCGATAGATAGACGCCCGTGTAGATAGATCAGATAGGAACTGACTAATTACTAACTTTCTTGGAATTAACATTTATCAGCAACCTTTGTAATTCCAAAATCTATTAATACATTTAAAAATTGATTTTAAAAAAAAAGCTGTGATATTTCCGGGAACAGCTCCAGCCTTGTACAGGCCACCAGAAACGGGGAATGTCTCCAGAAAACTGGGACATCTGATCACTCTACTATAGACGCCACATCTACCATTCAGTGTCCCTGTTCCACCCCCCTCCGTTGAGTCGGACAGAAGAGGGTGACCAGTCTTTATGACGATGACCTCTCTCTGCACCGCAAAGGTTACAGAGCTGCTGCCATTGTTCTGTCTCAGAAAGAAGACCTCCACGACAACCGCGAGGTGAGCATAATGACTAACTGTCACAATCATGGCGGCAGACACTCCTGACCTCCTGTCATCCTGCAGTGTCCACTCTCAAAGCAGCAGGAAATGATAAACTGATCTCTGGTCAGAGGAAGCAATAAGCTGATGACAGATTTCTCATTGAAACCCAGAAGAGAATGTAAAATGTTCAGACCGGGATACAAATATTTTCAGAAATCAAAAAGAGTTGTCACTTAATGTTAACACATTGACAACATAGATCAAACAAATCTAAATCCTTTAAATGAATTGAAATGGCTGGCTATGTTATATAACATGTTCTGTGTTATTGTGCTGGGTTGTAATGAGCAGAACAGCCTTGTTAATAATTGACTCGCTAAAGCAGTAAATCGCTGTGTGTAGTACTTCAAAGGGTTCCAAGTCACGGCCATATACTTTAATGACTCCAGCTAGCATACACGTTTGTTGTCACAAATTGTTGTATCCGTGGACTTATATTATATAATACAATACATGATAATACATGTTTGCTAACAGAGGTATCAAGCACAAGTCAACATAATGTCCAGGTATTTCTCAGAACTGTTCTAATAATGACCTACTCCCTGACTGACACCTGGGATGTTTTACTGTCCAATCAAAACACGACACGCCATGTTTCTCCCCTGCCCCGATAAGTTGTATGAGGACATGATAAACCTGAAAAAATAAAAATAAATCACCTGACAAAAGAAAAGGGTAATTACAAACACACCTGGCCCAACAAACGAGGAAACGACGACAGGGCAGACATCTGAACATGCAGTGGTGAGTCAGTGTGTAGGTATGGAGGAGATGGATGAGATCGGAGAGAGAGAGAGAGCGAGAGAGAGGAGAGAGGGGGGTCCTTCCAGGTCGATCCCGTTCTCCTTGCTGGCCTGCTGTGTGAAACTTGGCAGACGTGTGAACGAGGAGATGGAGAGACCATACAAGGTCCTGGAGCCGTGCGAGTGTGATTGGTGTAGTTATTGGGGGGATACGCACGTTTATCAGCGGGGAACTATTTCACCTCCTTGTATGGTGATCGTTCAGTCAACAGGGGGGGGGGGGGGGGGGGGGGGGGGTTGGGGGGGGGGGGGGCAGAGCCCAGGAGCTACTTGTCAATGAAGATGCAGAGAGCTCTCAGCATGGGTATTTCTGTAAGATACACACAATCACTGCCTGTTTTACTGGGGGAGAGGCCAATACACACTGAGGATGTGTCCAAAGAAAAAGAAAGTTGGAAGGAGGGAAATTCACGGTTAACACTCTGACACTGTTGCGACCACTTTGTTAGTGTGATTATAATTCATCATCACACAATAATAGTTATAATCTGTAAGCCGACGCACAGGCATAACAAAAAAACATGCCTGTACGCCTGTCATTATGCATATTAAAAGTTGACCTGGCCTGGGGAGATCTATGACGAAGGGTGCAAAGACCTTTGCTAATATCACAAAGGCAATCAGAGCAAAGTGTGGAATTCATGATGACAGCCAGGGGAGTCTCTTAGTGATGGTTGGCCTGCCATAATGAGCCATGTGGCTCAGCGTCTCTATATGAGCCAGTGCTAGTACACACCCGCCACAGGATGAATTACTGCAGCAAACCCAAGCATCAGCGCAGTCGTGCAACACATAACCATTGGGCAGGGCTTTGGATTAAGTTGCGGGAAAAACACTCACAATACACACAATGTCTAACCTTTACCTTTGCACTGTAAAATAGGGAATCTTTCCATGTATGAGACTTATGACTTTGCCTGGAAGCCAACAGTTCAGTAGGATTTCTCACTCCAGAAGTTTCAGCATGCAGAACAGCAGCACAGAAGATTACATGGCTAAGTAAGGACGTTAGATCAGGTACACTTGGGTTAACGCCCTGCTGTTTTTATTTTCTTAAAGGTAAGGTACTGACACAAAAGCCTGGGAAAGTCTGTTCCACTAATCCTGGGAATCTGTGCATTAAGCCCCCGGCAGTCTGGCAGGTTGCTTAACCATTCCTCAAATAAAATAAAGTAAACACGGATCAGAGAGATAAATGACACCATTATAACAGATAACAGAGTTACTGCTGTTCTAAATTGAAGCTGATCTGATGGTGGATTTCATTCAAAACATCCCCACAGTTATGCTGTGAAATATTCTACTTACCTAAGAATATGTCCACAACTAACAGCTCCACAGCTCTCTGGACTCAGTGGTCCACACCAACGTAGTATTTCACAGGACTGTTAGCACTGTTGGTCTCTCTCTCTCACTCGCTCTCTCTTTCTCACAAACTAACCAGGGCACCAGTCACCCTCTCACGCGCTCTCTCACACTCACTGCCTCTCTCTCACTCTCGCTCTCTCTCTCTCACTCTCGCTCTCTCTCTCTCTCTCTCTCTCTCTCACACACACACACACACCAGCCGCTCCGCCTGTGAAGGACTTCCCGGTTGACAGGCATCGCCATGGCAACTCTTAGGGCCCCGTTTCAAAAAGACACCTTCCTCTTGGCTTGTCAGCCCTAGAGGGGGGGGCTCCTCCTTCAGCAGAGAAGGGCCATTGTTGAGATAAGGTGATATTTCACAGTGCAGGGTCGGGCCGCAAATAGTCCATCACCTCCGTGCTGCTGACCACTGAATGTACACCACCCCTGCTGTCCTGCTCACTCTATCACTCGCCCCTCACTCCCTGGTCACTTTCCATTGTGTGTGTGTGTGTGTGTGTACGTGTGTGTGTGTGAGTGTGCCCATTTTGTGGCACATAGACACAGAGGCCACATCACTGGCTAGTTTCTCTCTCTCTGTTCTGGAAGTTTCGGGGCGCTTCTCTGACTCATTAGTGTTTGATGCGGTCCAGCCCCATAGACACACCAGGGCCGCTCTGGCCTCAGTGTGTCCCTTCCTGGAAAAAACTCTATACACACATGTATCTGTGCATTTATCCTCTGTAGTTTTGGGGTTGACATTGAGTGAAGTATAATCTTCATTTTACTGTATTTCACTAACCTCCTCGCAATACATTATGCACTTTAAAAAAAAGGAATACACACTTTTTTATGTCTGCATGCTTCCTGACAGACTCATTCAACAGGTGATTGCCTCCAGCAGGGCACTAGAGCATCATAGGTACTCCCCGGACACACATTTACAAATTCTTGACTGAAAGAAACAGGGCTTTCCAGTTTGTGCTTTTGATGAAAACAAACGATACGCAACAGTCATTCTAAAGAGCTGACGGGCTTGTTATGACTCTTCATTGTTTCTGATAAAGCCAGATTTACAAGGGCCACGAAGTCAACTGTTATCACCTCCCATCACCTGCTTTAATGATTTCCCAGAATCTGGTCATCATGCAGTTTGGTTAATGGTTCATCTATCAGTGGATGTGCCTTTATGTGAGTGAGAGAGAGAGAGAGAGAGAGAGAGAGAGAGAGAGAGAGAGAGAGAGAGAGAGAGAGAGAGAGAGAGAGAGATGTGAGAGTTGTGTGTTTGTGTGCCCTGGCCAGATCCAACTTGGAATCGAGTGAGTCAGCTCTTTTTTAATAATTCAGTGGTCTAGCCTGTTGAGCGAAACTCAGGCGCATATATCCATTTACCGGACCAAACTACTGGGGAGGCAGTGCCAGTTGCGACACATCTGACAGCCTGTCACTCACAGCTTATCAAGTAGATGCTGATTGGATCTATGGTCCCTTTTGCATGTTCTCATCTACACAAACATAAAAGTATGATATAAACCATGCAGTAGTCAAGAAGAACAACAGATCCTCTATAAGACAATGGACACATGTTAACACATTGCCCCGGCCGGCATACACATTCCAGCTGGGACATAACTAGCATAACTAGCACTGTCCATTGTCTGGCCACAGTGAGCGGTGGTAGTATGTACCAGCATGTTGCTCTGCAGAAACTCATTAAATGCACCGAAGGCCAGAGATTCCAGCGAGGGTGCAGTGCATGATGACATGTGTTACGTAATTACTACTGCATCACTCCAAGGCGAAT